>JANTCA010001392.1:0-12035 GCA_024741275.1 Chironex yamaguchii
TGAGGAGTGTCAGACGAAAAAAGCTTTTAAGTATGATTTTAGCGCAATGTCGCAAATTTTCAAGGCGATTTACAAATCTTACTACATATGTTGGCTGCGCTCGCGGAATTATCTGACCCCGATTATGTAGGTATTTAACCTGGAGTAAGACGAGGGTTTTTTTCGTGTACAATGTTGATTATCTATTCATGGGAACGATCGTTTGTCAACAAAGCTATTTTTAATTCCTGGTAAAATTTTTGTAAACAGATCAAGTGTATTAAAAACAACACTAATAGGAAATTTTATATAAATCAAACAATTCAAATCTTTTCCTAAGGAGACGTGGAAAGGGAAATTAGAGTAGACACCACAGATGCAAACAACCTTTCAAGTGAAAATGTTTAAGCTGTAAGTAAATCTTTTGGCTGGGATGTCAGTGGAAAGGAACCTGGTCAATATTAGAGAGGAAGATCTAAGTAATAAGACAAACCGTTTATTTGGTAATAAGAGAAGTCCACATTAGCATTAGAGGTTAGTTGTTTTTCAATATTGTTAGCTGCAAAATTCCACAATACAGCTATACTGAAGCTTTTAGTCGAAAGCGCTACCAAACAACAAATGGTTTTGCATTCGTTGCATGGAAATCATTTTTTCTGTAGTTTTAGTACTGGCAACTGTTGGCAGCATCTGTTAGACAATCAATTATCAAGAATGCTTGTAAATTCTGTGATATAGTGAAGGCATTGGATTAACATTAACAGCTTTTGTAGAGATAGATAAGTGTTTGTGCATTAAAAGTGAGTTGTTATTCCTACCAATAAGATTCTGGCTTCTTCTTAGCTTAATATTTAATTTATAGGCAAGTGTCAGATCATTCACCTAGTAATGACTTTTTAAACAGGACAAGCAGTTTAAGTTTTTCAGTTTTCATATATATAAATACTCAAAAACAATAATATCCACAATATAATGATTTCGTTGTTGATTCATACATCAAAAGATTGTTTTTAAGATTGCTTTGTGCTTAGCACCACTTTGAGATCTTTAGTTATGAATGAAAAAAATCCAGCAAAAGGGTATGGTCTGGTGATCCAAGGAAGATCAGGAGAGAGCTGAGGGCAAATCAGAAGTAGTTAATCAGCAATATTCTTCTGTTTTTGCTAAAGAAAAATGCAGATAGGAAACCTAACAAAGGTTGTTATCAATTCCCAATGACTATCAATTATTAAGTTATTACTTAATTTGGATTCAGAGAAAGCCAATGGTCCAGATCAGATACCAACAAGAGTTCTCAAAGAGGCAGTCATAGAAATTGCTCCGATTTGAAAGCTTATATTTGTTAGGTCATTAGAAACAGGAGTGTATCAAAAGCCTGGAGGAATGCAAATGGTGTACTGATTTACAAGGGAAAGAGATCAAGGGAAGAGGCAGCTAACTATAGATCAGTCTGCCTAACTTCTTTCTTCTGTAAAATCCTAGAGATTGTAACATTCAAGTATGTCACAAAACATTGTGAAAGTAAAAGAATTATTGTAGATAAGCAACATGAATTTCATTATGGAAGGTTGTGTGAAACACAGGAAAAAGACATAGCAGGGAAAAGGAACAGTGGCACCAATGTGGTTGTTTTGACAGTTTGACTCCAAGCTCTGTCAGATTTGAGTCATGTTTGCAACAAGGGACAGTACTGGGACCATTTCTGTTCTTGCAGTTGAGAAATCACATAGTTGTGCATATTCCCCTTAGATTAGTTGCTGACAACTGCCTGTTATATGAGGAAGTGAATAATTTAGTTATGGCAGAAAGTCTACAAACAACCTTGACTTCTTTGGACAGTAGGCAGAGAAATGGCAAATGCCGTTTAATGCTTCAAAATGCTACCACATGTCAGTTGGACCAAGAGGAAATAATCCAGTATTCCAATGTAAGTTGGAAGGTAAAACTCTGAAAGCAGTAAGCCATCATGCCTATCTTGGAGTCCATGTTGATTGTAATCATAGTCAACAAAAGCTATAGATCTTTAGCCTTCTTAAGGTGAAATCTTGGGACGTGCACATAATATAGGAAATGTTTAGCATATTTTGCACTAGTACGTTCGCACTATGATAACTGTAGAGAAACAGGCACAGTGACCAAAATGCTGGAGGACTTGAGGATTATGTTTCTTAAAATAGTTGGCTGACCTTGGAGACACATAGGAAGTATATGCTTCTCATTATGATCTGTAAAATTACAAACCTTGACATTGACATGAAACTTCGTACATCGTGGAGCAAAAGAGGGCTACAAGAAGGACTTGGAGAATTTCAAACAACTTCATTCCTGCACTAAATTGTTAAGGCTGTTATGAATTTTCCTTCTGTGAATGGAACATGTTGCCAGCCAGAATACTCTTGATTCTTTTTGTTATCCTACTTGCTGGGATTTGTGGTAATGATAATGTGGCAACATCTCAGGTAACCAAAGTTAAGAAATTCTTTTGTTATGCTCTTCATTATATTCTTTGCAATGTAACTGTTTAGCCGGGATAAGGACTGATCACTTAACCTGCAAACAGTATTTGCATACCTGTTGTATTAAACAGCTTTTGTTGCCTTTCTTCTTTTCAGTTTCATGTATTAACTTCTTTGTGGCTTTAGTGGTGGAAACCTCATCAATGTGATGCCTATTATGGGTTTTACTGATTAATATGATAGATAGATATAGGTGAAAAAATTTTTGTATCTTACCATGTATTAGTGTTGTGTGAGACATTGGATAGTATTTACAGTGCAAAAATTTGTAAATATGATTGCTTTTTAGGAGTAAAATATATTAAAATGTTTTAAGTATATGATCTCTTTGAAGGAGACAATTATTTATTTGCAAATTTTTGACTTGTGATTCCTTACTTCTGTAACAAGATGAGAGATAGTATATAGGTCTTTTTCTGTTTTTTTGTTCCTAATTCTTGTGCATGGTTCCTTTAACTTACATTTATTCTTCTCTTGATGTTCATAGTGCTTCTCTTTCTTACTGTTCTTACCTTTGCTATTGTACTTTTTCTGTTATCTGATTGGTTGTTTTTACATCAATTTAGTCCTCATTTTGTATATGGTTGAATGACCTAAATACTGTATGCATCTCATTGTGTCATGTGATTAAAAGCCTTTGGATAAATTATTGGGAATGGATCATTTCTTTCATCAAAATGGTAGTAAAATTAAAAATTTCATTGGTTATACACTAGTCCCATTGAACGTTTTTATTGTGAATCATTTATGTTGTAGGGATGTTCACTTAACGCCACCATCACCACCTCGCAATACATTTCAAGTATCAAAGAGGAAGAGAACCTGTAAAATTGACAGGTATACTTTTTAACTTAGTTAGAACCATATCCACAAACAGATTTTCATCGCAAAAAGGTTGGCTAACTTGTAATTATTAGATTTTATATGCATCCTGACATGACACTTTAAAATGTGGTCATGAAATATTCTTTACACTATTTCAACCTGAAGACTTATTGTAAACATTCCTACCTGGATCCAGAAAAACATAACATGTGTTCTTTAATAGTTGCATTGAATGTTTATAAAGTTATTTAAATTATTCAGATGGTGTTTGTGTGGAGTGTCAAATTAAATGGACAGTGTTGTCAATTTAAAAAATCAGAGATCGTGTATCTTAAAATAGCAGTGGTTGATAATGGAACAAAATCAAGTTACAAAATATATCTAGCCAATATCTATGTGCCAAATCATCTTCATAATCAGTGAGCAGATTTATTTTAGACTTTCTGTAATCTATATTAACATCTGCCACTTCAAAAGGATTGTCATCAACAACATAATCATTAACAAATATTAACATAGCCTTTCAAATTTATAGCATAAGGTTTGATTTTTCTGATGGTAAGTCCTTTTAAATATTAACGCCCAAAGCAAATGTTTTTGCTATATTTCAAACCATTGCTTAGCTAGATTTTGAGAGTTTATTGGAAATTAGGCATTTAGTACATATTGGCATTTTTGTGATTGGGGAAAGGTTATTGGATGTGGAGGGTTAATCTAATATGGATGTGTATAGGATACGTGTTATACGATGTGTTTACCAAACTTGTAATTCAGGGTATTTTGTGGTTTACCAACATTCTTGACATTTGCTTCAAACAAACCAGGCTTAGATGACCTGTAGAGAAGGAACCATGACAAACTGTCTTTGAATGAGCTTAAAAATGGTCCACATTGTGAATTGAGTATACTGTATGTAATTCATACATTTATGTGAAATACACAATGTCATAAAGCATAGGCTATACAATAAATTTGATCTTTCTTTTAGTTGACATGCTGCTCCAAACATTTTTAGCTCTCTGAATGTAATATTTTATCCTAGAATAATTATCTGTATCTTTCATAGTTTTTTGGAGCGAATTGAAAGCAATCTCAGGCAGATAAAGGATGACATTAACACAAGCCCCTGTACTGTTACCCTAAATGACAGTGATATCCGAATAAAGACAAATGTTAAAGTACGATCACACGGCATCATTGAAAAATGGAAAATAGAACAGGTTTGTGTGGAAGATGAAATGACATGTGAAAACATTTTGTAGATAGAGATAGTAGGAAGGAGATGTTATAAGTTGTTTTTTGGCTAATGTGTAAGTTTATTTGACTTTTTTGTAGTTTGTGTTCTTGTTCACTTGCATCTTTGTGCATTCATAGGTGAAGACCTGTCTTCTGGTGCTTTAGCTAGCAGTGGGCATGTTAGACATAATTGATAGAAATTGACAAATGACACGGTGATATCATGTACTGTACTGTACCACTTGTATGTGTAGTTTCTCTTTGATATGATTTTAGTGATTTTTGAAAACATTACCTCACTACCTGTCACCATGGAGATCCACATATTGAGACATAAATAGCTTTCCCTCATCATTCAAAAATGTAGCCCAATGATGAAAAAGGATCTCTTGAAACCTAGGTCAGAAAAGCATACAACTCAAGACATAGTAACTATGTGTCCATAACTTCAACTAAGACATCAAAGACTATCGTTTTAAAACATAAAGTGTTACAATTTTGTTTCTCTCCATTGATTTTGTTGTTTGAATAGGCCTAAATACAAACACTGTATCCATTTCTGTGATAGAATGAGCCATTTTCAAATATTTGTACAAGTATAGCAGCAAAAGAAGCAGTCTCATCAAGTAGGATACAGCTTATGATCAAGGACAAGAATATATCGCCAAGTGACACAGTTCAGTCACTTGGTCTTACTGTGACAGATATCATTGGTAAGTGTTTGTAATCAAATTAATAACCTGCAGAAAGCTAGTGATTGTATCTTTATAGGTATTTGTAGCCAAAGGCATGACTCTTGACCTACCCTGGTACTTTTTACATTTCGTTAGAGGGTTTTCTTGCAAAACAAACACTCAACTACAATTTATTGTAAGAAATCAGTCCTTGTAATCTGTTCATCATGTTAAACAGCTGCTGCTTAAGAATTTGTACACTGTAAGCTGCCTATAATTGTGACTCAAGGGAATGACAGATTTTAGCTTTTATAGACAGTTGGCCGTTCTGTAAAAGTAAAGAATGAACGGAAGAATTGTTGATGATGTCATTTTTTATCTCATAACTCTGACCATTATATACAAGGAAAATATACCCCACAACTAAGCAAAATTAAGACATTTTCTTGTATTTGATTGTCATGATCACTGTTGTTTGTTCAAAGTCCAGGTTGCAGCTTGTGATTGTTACTATTGTAACCATCAGTGTAAACTGTGGTAGCTGGAAAGTCAAAGACCCAAAAAAATTTATATTATAAACAGTCCATACTCTACTTGTGGCCACAGCAGTTTTACATAATACTATAAAAATTAAAGAGTCACCTTTTGAAAAGACGCTGTTTCCATTTTTTACGTTTTGGTTGTCTTTTTTCTTTTTAGACTGTATAGTTCTGCCAGTATATGGCAGGGAGCAATTTGTATACGATAATTCAGATGTCATCACATTAAAAGTTCAAATGCAAGATGAAAAAGGGCGCTGTGCAGTTAGGATAGGGAAGGTGAAACATTTTCCCTTGCTACATCTGTTTAATTATTTATTTACATGCATCTGTGTATGTGTTTAATTACACATACATATATGCATGTACAGCTATTGTGGTAATGCTCCATTCTTGACAAATATATATCAAAACATTCGTGTCTGTCTAAATAATGCCTATATCTGTATATAAAACGTTGAAAGAATTGGTTTGAAAGTTCATCCGGGCTTTATCCACGGTGGTGCACAAATATGTACAGAAATGGATAACATCAATAAGCAAAGATACATATTTCCTTGTAAGGATAAGTACAATGGAAACTCCTTCATTGCTTGGCTAAGTTAGTGCTAAGTGCCTGGTATTAAAAGAGAGAGGACACTTTGACATTGTACACTGGGTTGTAGTTTTTCCCAAGCAGTAGTGTGTGGTGACGGTGTAAACGTTTACTACAAAGAATGACATATAAAGTGTGCAGTAAGCATAGTATGTAGTCAGGTGTAAGTAAACATGCACTTCGAGTCTAGGAATGTAATATAAAGGTTAATTTCTATTCTTACTATGTGAATTTAACCTTCAATTTACATAACTTTAGGTTTGAAGACAATGCTGTTCAGCTTTCCTCTTGCCTGGCATAAGCTGTCCAGATTTCACTGCTGTACCAGAGAGTGCTGAGGACACATGCCCGGTACACTTTGACCTCGGTGTTCTTTGTCAGACAGCTGTTGTTCCACACTCTCTTGCTCAGCTTGGCCATGGTGGCAGAGGCTTTAGCAATCCTGGTATTGAGCTCGGCGTCGAGTGACAGAGTGCTTGAGATGGTTGAACCCATATAGGTGAATGTGTTGACAACCCCAAGCTGTTATCCGTCGATGGAGATGGACAGGGGTTCTTCTACGCTCTGACCCATGACTTCAGTCTTCTTGAGACTGATTTTCAGGCCAAACTGCTTGCAGGCATGGGACAGATGGTCCATGAGATGATGCAGGCTGGCCTCAGTGTCGCATGGAAGGGCTGCATCATCAGCGAAGAATACCTCACAGATCTTAGTCTTGGCCCGTAGTCGGGCAGTGTTGAAGAGCTTCCCATCTGAGTGAGTGTGCACGGGAAAGCACCACTCGATCAAAGGCTTTGCCAACAGTACTGAGCAAGAAGATGCCCCAGTAGCTGTTGCGGTCACTCCTGTCTCCCTTGTTTTTGTATAAAGTGACAATGTTTGTGTCACGCTGACCTGGGGACGTAACCCCGCTCCCAGCACAGCAGCTCATGGAGATGCCGCAGCAGTGCAGGCCTCCCTGTCTTAAGGACTTCAACAGGAATTCCATCAGAGCCTGAAGACCTGCCACAGCTGAGACAGTCAATTGCCTTTCTGAGCTCGTCCATTATGGGCGTCCAACTCCTTTATGACCGACAGATCAGGGATGTCATCCAAGGCAGCATCAGTGACCACGTTCTGGGTTGCATACTGCTCCAGATAGTGTTCCACCCAGCATTCGAGCTGTTTTCTGTGATCTGTTATCACCTCTCCAGACTTGCTTTCAAGGGGGACGACTTTTGTGGCAGTTGGACCCACAGCTTGCTTCATACCCTCATGCAGTCTTCGAGTATTCTCTGTATCCACTGCAATCTGCATACTGTCGCACACGTTTAGCCGGTAGCTATTGGCGCATCAACAGGCTGCTTGCTGAGCCTTGTTTCTAGCAGACCAGAGGGCATCGCGTGTGCTTGGGGTTGGGTTCTGCTTGTACTCGAGGAGAGCCTTCCTCTTGACGTCTTGAGGGCTTCAAGTTTCTCCCAGTTTGCGGTAAACCAGTCGGCACTCCTGTGCTCTCGCTTTCCATAGGCAAGACTGGCTGAGTCATAGATGGCATCTCTGAGATGGCACTATTTGGACTCCAAAATGTTCTCCTCTGCAGGGTTCTCCTCTGAGCTTCACCCAGGTGGTCAAGGTATTGCTATGTTCTGATGGGGTTCCCAGTGCTGCAGGTGTTGATCCTTGGTTTGCCCTTGGTACTAGAATTGTGGATGCGCTTTGGAGTCAGTGTCACCTTGCTGGCAACGAGAGAGTGGTCCGTGTCGCCGTCTGCATTGTGGTAGCTGCGAGTGAGGAGTACACTGCGAGGAGGAGAGAGCCGAACGCCTGGTGATGACAAGGTCTAGCTGGAGCCAGAGGTGAGATCTAGGGTGTCTCCACGAAACTCTGTGACGCTGTCTGCAAGCAAAGTAGGTGTTAGTCACACATAGGCCACGCTGACAGCACATCTTCAACAGTCGCTGTCCATTTACATTTAGATTCTCGACTCCATGTGGACCCATGCAGGATGGCCAGTCATTGTGATCGGCACCCACTTTGGCATTGACGTCTCGCAGAAAAAACAGACTATCGGTACTGGGTACTTTTGACACTGCCTCATCTAGGGCTTTGTAGAATGCATCCTTTACGTCTGAAGTGGAATAGTGTATACACTGAACATAGTGGAACATAGCATATACACTGAAGATGGTGGCTGGACCTGACTCGGTGGTCAATCTCAGTGACGGAATTCTTTCTGTTCCACCAATGGGCGGCTCGACAGCATATAGCAGAGTACTCCTAACAGCGAGACCCACTCCGTGCTACCGGGGCTCGTCATGTGGGTCTACCACGCCAGGAGAAGGTGTAGTTTGCCTTGCGAATGGAACCACTGTCAGCAAAGCATATCTCCTGCAGACAGGCGATATCAATGTTTAGCCGCTGAAGTTCACCATCAATGACAGCTGTCTTGCGAGCATCATCCAACTGCTAAAGATCGTTTGAGGATCCAGGACACATGGTCCTGACGTTCCGGCTTGCGATACAAAGAGCTGGAGTCTTCGATGATGTGTTTCTGTTGCTTAGTGCAGGATTTACTGCCCACTTGTCAAAGAAGAATCTTCTAAGCCCTATGCACCCAATAGAGCAGGCAGGCAGTGGCGGGACGACACCTTACTGGCTGGGGGCTGGGGGAAAGGACAAGCCAGTACAGTCGGAGTCAGTTTGGCTCCAGGAGATACCGCGTGACTTCGCAGTGCTCTACCATCCATCTTTAGGGTCTCCACTCCTGATTTTCCTTCTGGGTTTACTCCCGTAGATTCCGCTCTTCCTAGAGCAGCCACGAGGCAGTGGCAGTGGTGCTATTTGGCCCATAGCTGGGGGCTGGTTGGTGGGTACCAAGGCATGTCCACACGTCGATGGGTCTGCATGACCACACGTCTAGGGGCCAGCCTCCTCCGAGTCCCTTGTAGCTCAGCCTGGATCCGAGAGGTACTCAGTTGACATGTGTCACCACGAGAACGTTTTACATAGGGCTTGCTGACAGAGAGGCTATATACTTGCAGGGGGACTTACTCACTCGGCTCTTCTTTTTGCGGCGCTGTAATACATACAGCAGTGCTAGCAAGCGGTGAGGGCTTAAAGCGAGAGGTGACTAAGCACACAGACGCTTACGCCAACACAGTAGACGCTTCATGTCAGCCATTGGGACACACACAATGCTCGTAAAATCTATATAAACATTTACAACTGTAGAATAATGCTTATGTTGGGAAAGAAGGATACAAACATCTTACGATTTACAAACATTTGTTTTTTTAGGTGATAATGTTAAAACTCATTTGTTGATGTACTATCTGCCTTTAGATCACACAAAAAAATACATTGGTCGTTGCATCTTCCGATCCTTAGGTGTATTCAATTTTATAGGCTACACCTTGCTTGTAACTGCACTCACAGTCGCCAATAAAGTGAGCCACGTTGTACTCCCGTAACTTTGCGTGCTGTTGTAAACACGATGGAAAGCCTTTACTAGAGGACTTTGGGTTCACAACTATGAGCTTTATCGGGCGATTTTATCTAACGGTGTGACAAACGTAACATTGTAATTACTTGCCCAGATTCCCATTTTTATTCAATGTTGCATGCTGTTTCCAAAAACGTACTCTTTTCTCATTGAATCTCGATCATTTAAGGATGGTATTCTGTGGCAGTACCATAGTTTTCGCCCATTCTCTAATTGTACGTCAGTTATTGTTTACCCTTGCAACTCATTTTACAAACTGCATTTTGTTAAAGATGCAAATACTTTGACTATGGTGTTATTTTCGAAACATCACATGTCTTGTGTATTCTTTTACCCAAACAGAGTGCACCGTTGGCTCCTGCCCTGAGCTCGTGTCTTTCTGCTAAACAGATTGATATCAAACGAATTAGAGCTTATTTTGATGGAGAAAGTATCGCATTGGATAAAACACCCAACCAACTTGGGATGGAGGACGATGACGTGATCGATATAGTGTTATCGATATGAATCTTATTTATTTTAATACGCCTGAACATTAACATTGCACAACACTCATAGTCTGTATATCACTCAAACTATCGCGTAGAGATTAAATAACTGTATTTAAATGGAAAACATATACCGCGAAATTCGCTGCGTTAGTAATTTACTTTCCACGTACTTGAAAGTGAATTCCCGCGAACTTTTTTATTGTTTGTGTTTCTAGGTAAAATGTTGCCATTGGTGACAGTGTCGTTTATATCTGCGATGATCTTATTTGTATTCATTCGTTGTTGCCCGTGCTCTGACTGTAAAATTTTGTACATAATTAAAAGTTTTTTATATTAATTTTGCGTTTTTGTGCTGCAAAACCTGTTTTTACAGGAATTTCTCTTTCCGCGGGTCGTTTATGTATATATGTACAGACTGAGGTCAAGTCCATGTGTACTATGAGTAACAGTTTTCATACGAGATAGATAACTTTTACTCAACCAAGAAGTAGTTTATCCGTGTACATTTTTTAATGTCAGGAGCTCTTTCAGTTTTCCGTACAAAGATAAAGGACACTTATCTAACGAACAGTATGTTCGTATTAGCTGGCTTTCTGTACTCTTCAGAAACGTATGCTCTTATATTATTGACGAAATCAGTTGCCTAGCCACAGTAAGCGTGGAAATTTTAATTAACTATATGGTCTGTTTGACCATTTGTGGGAGTAATTCGAGTTTACCTCAGCCTTAGCATCACACTTCTAAATATACTTGTTTATATGCACACTGTCTATATTGCTGTCATCAAATTTTTTGGTCTTCGGTTTAGGACACAATTTTGTAATTTAATCATTCTTTACCAAGCTTGCAGTGTAGGACTGACTCTGTCTTGGGTGACTTTATCATCCTTCCAAGTCGGATATTTTTACCTGTATGACCTTTCCAATGCGCATGATCTAGATGGCATCCTGTTGTTCTTTGAACTATTTTCGTGTGATTTTTTTTGGTAGCATACTCGTTATCGAGCGTAGCTGATTCCTATGCCCGGGTTAGTGAGAGTGGGCTCCTGTTACCTTCTCTCATCAGTTTTGTTTGTGGTGACGCGGGTTCCAACTCGCAACTTTGTTGTGAATTTCTTGTATTTTGTTCTATACGTTTGAATGTTGCTCTTTCTCTGTGTTGATGGCCATTTCTATCGTCTTATTAGCATTCTCGTTGAAAAGCTTTTAGGTATGGAAGTCAGGTTTGCTATGGTCCATCGCTTTGAATTATGAAAGGCAGTATAGTTTTCATTCGTCGTGAGTAATATTTGAAACTGATTATTATTACAGAAGTCCAGTTAAGATTACTATTGCACCAGAGAGTATTCATTTAACCATATTCGTATTCATTTAACCCTGGTCTCCTATTCCTGGTTTGGAGTGTCTTTCCGTTAGCGGATCCGCTCACAAGAGGTATGTGCTTTGTATTAACACTGCTTTGTGTCCGCATTTGCCCACACACTGATATTTTCTTGTTAACTTTAAAATATTGAGATGGTAGCATGTGATATCTTCTTTTTGGCATTGGAGACCCAATAGGTCTTTCCAATAATCTTGAAAATTCTCGACTTTGTGGACTCAGTGGAAGCCATGTAGACAGGGGCTTTATCATGACATGAGTCGTATGCTTTTTATGAGCTACGTTTCGAGAGATACTTCTCCCATCATCAGGCTACTAG
>JANTCA010001393.1:0-12035 GCA_024741275.1 Chironex yamaguchii
GGTGATGATGATGATGATGATGATGTTGATGATGATGATGATGATGATGATGATGATGAATACGACGATGATCATGAATACGATGATGATTATGATTATGATTATGATGATGATGGTGATGATGATGATGGTGATGAATACGATGACGAGGACGACAATGATGATGATGATAATGAGGATGATGATAGTGATGATTGTGATGAAGATAATGAAGATAATGACGATAATAATGATGATAGGGACAATGATGATGATGATGATGATGATAATGATGACGATGATGACAATGATGATCATCCTCATCGTCATCATCATCATCATCATCACTTATTGTTAAATATTATTGTCTACTGACAGTGATACTAAGAACCCTGTTGGTGATATTGATGACATCAATAACAACAACGATGAAACTAATGATGGGGACAATTTTTGAGATCTGAACACATTAAATGTAACAAGTCTTATCTATAATTAAGTGAGAGCTAGATTTGTTTTTACACGTCGAACATTCACTTTAGTGAAAATACTGGCCAACCTTGTACATTGATACCGTCAGACTCTAATCCAACTTTAAATGGACCATATCGGAATGAATCTTATCACTGACACATATACCAATGAAATATTCCAGACTTAACAATAACACGAAACTTTGAAATTAATTATTAAAGACATCAGAACATTGTAGAGCAACTTCAAGAACAAACGTAGATGTTACATACATTCTGCCTGAATAATCAAAAGAAAAATTGCAGTCCACTAACACAAAAACAGTAAGCGATCTAAGTATTTCATTAATTACCTTAAATATATTCAAATGCTGTTGTCAAAAAACAGTTATCCTAGCTTTGCTTAAATTTTATTATAGGGATACATAATCCGTTACCTGGTATTGCTTAATGAGGTCTTCAACAGGCAAGTCAATCTTTGGTCTGCTCCTGAGCCTTTTATTGATATGTGTCAACATTTCTAGTACCTTTCAAAAGCAATGAAATCAAACTTTTGTTGGCAATATGCACACAACCAAGTAAAACAAAGAAATGGTTTTATTGGAATACCTCCGAAAAGGCAAATGCGCTAGTTTATGAGTTTCAACTCACCTGCTAAAATACTAGCCCTTGGTACTGATTCTAATTTGAGAATACAATGTATTCTCTTTAGTGTCTTGTCTTTTCTACTCTTTCAGCATCATCCCTACCATAATAGTGGCTATGATTTCTCAAATTCCCTCTGTCAAAACAGTCTGCCTCCATCATACCTACCCAACTCATATCTTCTTCCACCACATTCAAAGATCTCCTTTTAGGCCTGCCTCTCTATCTCTCCTCCATGGTATCTTTATTTCTAAAATCCTTTGCCCACATAGCTGTCTTTCCTCCTCCTCACATGGCCATACAAACTGAGCCTGCTTTTTCTATACCTCTTAACATACATTACCTCCAGGAACTCTTCACTTTGTAACTTGTTTTTTCTTGTTATGCAAATTAGATCACATTTTGATCTCTTCCACACATTAGAATCTGCTAGTTGTCTGTCCAAAATACTTGTCATAACACTTCAAGCACATGGCTAATACCACAATAGGGACATATTTGGGACATGAATAAGGTGACTTCACGATGACATAAATCAAAGGCAATTCATCTGATGACGTGAGAAATTTTAACATGGTTGCTAATCCCTTTATATGCTGTATCACATCTGGTGTGTATAGATAGATTCATAATATTATAACGAGATAGATCAACAAAAAATTGTGTTCACAGTTGCCTTAACCCAAGTTATGTATTTCATCTGCAAGATGAAGCATCAAAAAAGCACACGGAAAAGTGATATCACATCAAAGGGCTTTTCCTGGCATTTGCAGTTATTTACAAATTTGCACGAGGTAGAATATGTTTTAAATGCACTGTGATAGATACCAAGGAATGGTCAACTGAGTAGGAAAATGCAGGACCAAAATTTTAAACCGCTTAAAATGTTCTACTGTATGGATATAAAACTGTGGAAATGACCCAAAAATGACAACAAAACCCTGGATGAATCTTAAAGATATCGCACTAAAACAGATGAATAAAGCAAAGAGCTACAAAAACAAGTATGAAAACCACAAGCAAGTGGATGTGTAACAGACATGCAAAAAGAAGGACAAAATCTCTGGTTACACGCACGTAGTACAAATGTGGAGCAGTCCTTTTCAGAAATAAAACAACACATGTTCAGCAAAACAAACAGGCAGATTCATTTGCATGCGTAATTATTTAAGATGGTTATAAGACAGTAATTAAGAAGTGGCATAACAAATAAGTATTAAGTTTCCATTTATTGACAAAATAATCATGCTACCAATAAAATGAATATCATCATTGGTATGTTTGTGTCAATGAAGCTCCTGTTTGCAAATGACTAGTTGGCAACTTTCTTTGTTGCTAAACTCCGACTTGTCAATGACTGATTCATCAACACCGCGAATCTGTTGTCTTCTCAACATACACTGAAGGCCACTGGATGTGTCAAACATCAAAGTACTACTGTACTTAAGCAAAATAACACATTACATGTGGAACGAAAAGCACTCATGACTCAAATTGGTGCACGTGCCTATGTATGCATGTGCAATCGGACATGTCAAACACAAAGACCTGGCGGAGGCAAAAAAGAGAAGGAACCTGGACTACATGGCAGTCAACAATGATAAAAAGATATGCACACTCAGAAAAAGTTAATGAAGAGCTTTAAGAGTCCTGATGAGAGCTGAGTGGGTTAGGGTGTCAACCATGCAGGTCACATTGCAAGTAGAGTCTATGAAGCCAATCTGAGACGAAAACAAAAAAGATTACTTGGTAGTAACAGAAAAGTTATACAGCCAGGAAGTTCACTGATGCAACTCAATTCCCAGCAGTTGTCAAGTATTATGTATAGTATTCCTGCAGACATGGTGCCTAAGGGACCCTTTTAGTTAACTGGAAGAACAACCAGAGAGAAAAATACAAAAAGTTACGGTCCAATGCAAACAGTCCAATGCCATCCTTAAATCTCACACGGAAATAGAAATAAAGAGAAAGGACCAAAACTATGAGAGAATCTGCTGCATAATGTAGACAAAACCAATCTGTTAGCTTGACCAACAACATTAAGCTGATAATCTACAAAACTAAAAGGGGGAGAAAAACAGAAACTGATTGCAAAGAGAAGATAAGTAGCTTTAAGTGAAGCCTTGGTGACCAAACTATGTGGCTTCAAATTTTTTGCCTTAATCACAAATTGAAAGCAACAAACTAGACACTACACACGAAGTGTGCTTAAGAAGACTCCTATATACAAGCCTTCTCTGAGGTCTTTTATCTAAAATTCATCAAATTTGGAAGAACGTCTATTAGAAATTCACTACTTAATAGATCAAGACCTTACCTATCCACTTCATGCCTAGTGGCACATAAGGCCTCCACAGAATGGCTCCATCCTACCCTCATTCCAGGCCTGCCAAACCGTATTTTCTCTCTCCTTCTCTACCACGTGTCTCCAGGTCATCCTTGGTTGCCTTTGCTTTCTCTGGCCCTTAAGTAACCACATTGTGGCAATGTTACAGTCACTGTCTTGGTATTGTCTGAGTGCATGCCCAATAAATTCCCATTTTCTTTTCAATATCTCGACACTCCGTGGCAACATCTGCACCTTGTCTACAGAGTGCCTGGTGGTTGTCAGTTCTTGCCATCTTATTCTTAGTATTTTCCTAAGACACTTGTTTGGTAACATATCAACCAGTTGATCCTCTCACTTGTTCATGTCTTGTACCCATATAATAGTACTAGTACCACAAGAGTATTATATAGCCATATCTTCCTTCCTTGCCTAATTTTATTCCAGCTCCATAATTGTCTTAACCTCACGAATACAGCTTTTGCCTCTATTACCCAGGCTTAATCCTTCATTTCCCAACCTTTTTTCAACACTGGTCCCCCAGATATACAAAAAGATCAAGACAATGATATTTCAATCTAGTATAATTTAGAAAAATAAATGTTTTCAACACCACAATTCATACCTTGCTCTTTACTGTTTCTTTTCCACTGGCCAATTTTAACAGAATTGAACAAAGGAAATTATTCAACACCTTTTCCAACTGTTCATCAGTTTCTGCTAAGACAATCTTCAGGAACACTCTTTCTAGTAGTTCTGAGAGGAAAGAACACAATGATTACATTTGACACATATATAATTTAAGCTAGAGACTAATTAAATTTATTGTAAACCATTACAATAGTTCCTGGTTTCCAGTTTACGTTTGTCACAATAAACCCATACATTGCCGTAAACATTATCAGAGTGACCATGCAGTGGATGCATACAGATATGCCTTGTAATTATGTTAATCATGCTATGTCTAACATGAAAACACAATAAATATAACTTTTATTCACATTGTCAATTGCTTAGCAATGGAATATTGAACATGGTATTCTATGCCAGTTTCCACTATTTAGCAGAATATTTTTTCAATGACTGTGACCTAATGGGCTGATTCCAAGAAATTTAATATGCAGGGAAAAGGGGCAAATTCTTTAATGGAGATTGAATTGGAAAATAACTAAAATCAAGCATAATACCATCCCACCGAGGCAGTTCTCAGGGAAAGCTTTATAATGTGAGAATGGATGCCTTTTTTGCTTTCGCCTAATAATTTTATTCTTTTCCCAAGCACAATTGTACCCAGATCATCCAAATGACATTTATTGTGGATGTGACCACTTTCTTTTCAGAAAAGGTATCATTTTTCCAAAGTGCTGGTGCTCCTAACATGAAACTAGGACCAATGAATATACAGCCAAAAATCATGAACAGGAGGCAATGGCATATTTGACAAATAATCAGACTACCTTAAGTAAATAACAAGACAAAGAGATCCTCTTATACCACCTAAAATAACATTTTGCCCTCTTGAAGGTGAAAAGCAATTTTGAGTTAAAATCATAAATCAATTCTTTACACAAATAAACTCACCACCATCAGTGAAACAACATAAACAGTAACTATAGCAATAACTTAACTAAATTAAGTACATGAAGAAGATGAGTCTTTCAAAATATTTTCAGATAATTAAGTACAATGTCTAATTATCCCACACACAATGTACTGGTGATAGTGAGTCTCCACTTCACCTTCCTATTTCTGTAGTCTTATTTAGCCTGTCTAATAATAAAACTTTAAAATACCAACAATGTTTCTTTGTGCAAAAGTTTAAGGGACCCTAAATAGGGCAGGGCTGGGTTCAGTCTGGTCAGTCACCTCATCAAATCTGTAACTGACTGCTCAAGTTGCTGTTAAATACTGAAGAAGTTACTGTACAGTTGTTGCAAAAGCTATATGGAATGGGATTGACCAGGAACAAAAGAAAACTTGTTGAAACCGAGAAGATCAATGTCTCCTGCATATGTTGGACAGAGTTGCCAAGAGTTGTGGTAAACTTGAAAATGGTAGACTGCCATGGAATATGTTGAATGAGGCAATGTAAGAATAGGCCCTGAACTTAAACTGATCCTATTATCTGGTAATAAAGAACACAGAAAATGTTTTGACATGGATGGATATATCTAAAATCAGGAAGCACATTATGAAATACAATGACAAAAGAGATGACTCTAATTTCATATAAATTTAATGTTTATTTTAAGATGCTATTATGATGCTGTGTATGACTTATTTCTGCACTGTGCATGTATGTCATTGTCAAATTTGTTTCTCAAAATGAATCACTAAGCTATGTGTTATGTTCTTTCCCAAATTGCAAGAAAAATTCTACCATTTTATAACAGTATTTTCAAGTACCTTTACAAGTTATTTACCTATTTGCTTATAAGACTTTTTGAGTTTGAATCTTATTCATCATAGATGGGTCATTAACCATGGAAGCATACAGTTATACTGGGTGGTACTTAAGGCTATTAATCCCTACACAAGAAGGGTTTAAGATCACTTTCTCTTCCTGTTTACTTAGGGTAATCGGAGTACTTGTCAATTACATCATTGCCATCCTCTGATTTATGGCTGTATATTCATTGGTCATTGGTCCTAGCTTCATACTAGGAGCACTAAACTACCTCCATTTTTACCTTTGCAGAGCTAGAGTAATTGGTACTTCAAGAACCAAGCCATAACAATAACTTTTAATGGCAACCAGGGTCTGATCTCAAACAAACAGCCCCTAAATATGATGCATACTTGCAATTAAAATACTATCAGAGGGTCCTTTAAATATATCGCATACCAAATACTATGATAATTCTTAATATGTCAGCTTAAGACCGGTCTTTAAAAAATATACGTTGTAGGGGTTTATGCAAGAGGCTATTTTGCTTAAGAAGAACATTATGTAAAAAAATTATGCAGACCGGCGTCCCTCCTATGAGGGCTCAAGGATCTAGGAAGCAAAACTGAAAGATATGATCTCTCTTTTTCTGTACGTACTCAGGCCACAGGCTTATATCAAAAATTTGATCATCAACAGGTGATGTGCAATATTGTGAATTGGCGTGCAAGTGAAAAACTTCCTAATACTGTGCTTGTGTGCGTGTGTCAGACTGCCGCTTTATTTTCAAATCAAGTTATAATTTTGTAACCTTACATACTTACCTTCTTCAGTCAAACTCGGTCGACTCGATGATGTTCCACCTTCATCTTGCTTCAGTTCAGCCATTATTTTGTTTATAAGGAGACACAGTCTATGATAATCGAATAACCGAAATAAAAAACCTATTTGCAAAATATAAAATTATAGTAATCTACCAATCCCTTTCTTCGTCAGCAGAATTTGTGACTTCTTGCTGCCATATTGTCTGTAATCCTCCTATTGGTTTCGTTGTATCCTCGTTTTCAATATTCTTGCTTAACCCCTTGATTTGGGGGAAGAAAAAGCTAGTCTAATCCAAGGACTTGGATGGTTACTAAGCAAAATATGAAAAGCAATAGCTTAGGGGTAGTATGATCTTCCTTTGATTACTTTATCTATTGGAACCTTATCCGTTCAAATGTTCACTATTCACGAACCCTCTTGTGATTGGGTGTTCATGGATTATTGATGTAGGCTGAGCTTGCAATTTTGCAGCATCTTGACTTTCTTTTGTGTTTGATACTTGGGCGGCGAATTTTGTGACGCGCAGAACAATTTAAGATTAAATATATTGAAGACAAGATGCATGAAACGAATGCAAACAGCATTTGTTAAACTCCAGTAAAACTCCTTGGAATTTTAGACTAAGATACATAAAATGGAACTGGTAAAACAACTGAGTGGTACAAACACTTGAAATCTGAGAAAGAGATTAACATAAATTTAAGTTAAAAGGGAGATCAGACGTGGATAACTAATTGCAATTTTATCAAGAGCACCAAGTATTTGTCCCATTTGAGTTTTTAGAGTTTTAGAAGCCTTGCAAGCAGTCCCCGTCATCATCGTCCTCGTTATCAATGTCTTCGTCAGCCAAGGACATTGCAAATACGGTCTTTGGGAGTACGAATCACTTGTTGGCGTCTATTATTTTGGCAATCTTTTAGTGGTACAAAACTTGAATATTGCCTACAAAATTTGCGACATTGCGCTAAAAACATACTTAAAACCTTTCTTCACCTAAGTGTATTGGAGTCTGTCTACATTAAAACAAGGAAACCAATACTCTGTAGGTAGACATTGTTTTTTCACTTTGACTCTTCCAATAATGTTTTGTCTCTTCATTTTCGCTTTCTTTGTTTCCTTTCTTGTCTAGGATTGGCTAGTTTTGATGCATGATTCGTACAAATAGGTTGCCATATACATATACTTTCCTTTCTGACATTCCATACTCTGAATAGAGTCAGACGAAATAAGCTTTTAAGTATGTTTTTAGTGCAATGTCGCATATTATCTTTCTGGAGAAAAAGTCAATCTGTTCGGCTCCCTGTCCCCCTCCCCTCACACATGCTAAATTCATGGTTTCGCCCTGCTGATCTGTCAGCATCATTTGGCTGGCATCCAGTGTTCGTGCAAAGTCATTCTGTGCGGTTACTGGACATGTGTGGATATCGGAGCTCGACCACGACGAGGGGTCAAGAACCGTAATTCTCTGTTGTTTTAACATATCAAAGTAGCACGATTCCATACAGTTTCCTGCAAGTCGAGTTTTTTTCGGTTATAGCACCCAAGCGTTTGGGCCGTCAAATCTGGATTTAATAGTTTCATCAGTGCTATAAAGCGCTTGAAAAACTCTCGCAAGTAATTGAAGTGCACTTAAAATTATTAACGAATTGTGGATTACATCCAACAAGTGTATTGCATTTTATCCAGTAAGAGTATTTAATGTTAGTGACAATGTCTGTCTGGTAGCCTATTCACTTACACACATTTACTTGATTTCTTAAAAATCGCACAAAAGAAGCAAAAACAGAGGAGGGAACTACAAGCAGAATGGTACACAAAAAGCATGAATGCAAAACAGACAAATGCACTGACAAACAATTGCTACCCCTGGTTTTCATGAGTGACAAAGCTACTTAAGTAAAGGTGAAATGAAGAGAGATTCGACAACGAATGTAAAAACAGAATGCTATTTGCAATCATTTTCTCTCTTTGTTCTACAAACATGACACTTCCGAAATAATTAGCGTCCTAAACGAAATAGATCATTTGCGTAATAGATAAGATGACAAGTTACTATTAAAACATCAAACATACCGAACAAGCACTACACAAAATTTTTCATTAATTCCTTCATCAAGCGGCTAACATTCAAGCTGATATCCAATCAAGTGCCAACGACTATGTTGGCGTGACCAATACAAAGCTTGCTACAATTGACTTCAGACCACTCATACAGACATAAGGTTACCACAAAATTCAGCAAACACCGTATGAATACGTCTACGATTACTCGCAACATGAATAAATTGAAATATATGAGTTAAGTATCAGTGTAGTCAAACAAAAAGCATTTACCGTGACATTTACAGATATCTTAGCACGTATTTTGACTGACTTTTGTTCAACTTCGACTCAGCACCCCAATATTAATAACAAGTCACCAGGACAGGAATACGAGTCAGCATTTCTTATAAAGACTTTAAGTCACAACTTTATCTATGACACGCACTGTTTCACATTAAATCGAATTTTAATAAAAAGACTACATTGGATGAGAAGCAAGAACCTTGTAGGCTTTAAGGTTGTCGTCGCTAACTTTATTCCTTATCAGCTGGTCTATCATTTATTGAAAGGCCTGAAGTCCTGTTATTGCTCGGCCAAGGATCAGCGCATGAATGTCGTGAGTACCTGAAAAATGGAAAATGACACAAGCAATTTACAGTGAGAGCGTAAAAAACTCCCATTCAGGGCAGTAATCCCGCCAAATTTTGAGCATTCATAACCAGATCTCCTAGACTGAGCTAGGTGTAGCCTTGAGCAAATTTACTTCACTATTAGCAGCTTTAAACAAAATAGATTGATTAACGCACAATTCCTTTTCAAAATCTCAAAGCTACCCCCGTGATATTAACCGGCTGTGGTATTCATCTGATCTCCTATCCTAAACATCCAACCAATTAGACAACGAAAAACCCTGTGGTACCACTTTCAGAGGTCCCGGATTTATGGCACTACAATGACAACAGCATATTGCGAACGTTCTCGAAAACATGAATTCCTGTATGTTAAGTAAGTCGTAGCAAGAACATCCGTGTAGGACTATGGCTGTGATGAAAGAGACGGTATTGATACATGCGTTTGTTTGTCTGCATGCCAATGCAAATGCACGTATGCCGGGTCGATACCTACATAATGGCGTACATACAGTACCATGTACATGCACGTACGTATAACGCTAAGAAACGACATGCATGTGCGCGTACATAAAAATAGCTGCGTACTGCATTTTGAAACACAATTATGAAACATATGCAAATGAATAGTTAAACTATACAAAGGAATAACTACATCATGTCCTTGCGCTTCCATAGCCATAGTGGAATATAGAGGGTGTCAAGAGCTATCTTAAAATCCAAATATTAAAGAGATCAAACATATTAGCAAACCTAAACTAGTGATCAGTGTCATGCTCATACCTTCATACGTATTGACAGCTTCCAAGTTCATCACATGCCTAATGATGTGATACTCATCTGATACTCCATTTCCTATCACAATCAAATAAATAATAAAATCTCATTCGACACTATATTTGCTGATTACAGAATCCATTCGCTACAAAAGAGCTCAGGTCTCTACATGCAGGAAAGAAGAAACAGTACTCAGCTGAATGTACTGAAATGAAGTCTTGCGTTTGATACACAATACTTGATGAAACTTGGACCTTACAACGAAAGAATCGATCCAAATACTTTACCCTATTTCAAACAGATCTGAAACAACTTGAAAACATCGGAACATGGATTGATGGAGCACGCAGCATCCGAAATATTCGAGAAAAATCTCGCTCACGACACTTACCGCCAAGCATATCGCGTGCCACCCTTGCTATGTCGAGTGCCTTTCCACAGGAATTGCGTTTGATCAATGACACCATTTCTGGGGCAAGTCTAGAGAGGAAAAAAAGGAAAGCACTTGACTGTCAGGGCAGAAAGACCTTTGAAATAATAATACCGCAACAAGGTATTAAGCAGATGCTTCTCTGGCAGCTACCAAGGCAGCTAAACGGCAGGAACAATGAAATGACAGCCACTCATCTAACAATAATTTGTCAAATAGAATTCCGTTATCGACTAAGGCGTGACTTGATCAATAATCAACCATGGGATTGAACTAAAACCCTGGACGGGATGGGAAACCACGCTAAAAGGCCTCGTATTGACGTGCAAAAACGAGATTAGTAACCTATTACGTGAGAGTATAAAATTACCTCTACATTTACGAAGTAAATACATTTACTACACTGTACTTACTTTCCTTCGTCTTTGAGTCTCCCAACTTGAACACATGCTTGCAAAGCAATCGAGATCTACACGAGATTTAAAGGATAAAATTACAATAGCACATTTACTAGCCATGTTGTATGATCGCGTCATAGGTGGTTCACTTAACCAAATAACTTACATGGAACTGCCGAGGTCTGGTGTATAAAACGACTCTATTGCCAGCCATAGGTCACTAGTTCCAGTAACCATCGCCACAAGTAAAGAAGAGAATGTAATTACATTGTGCTAGAAAGCTCACTTTCTTGTTTATTTCCTACGCCTGGTATGGCAATAAAAACCTAGACAAACGCAAAAATGTAAAAGTCTTTAACTACACACAGCCAAAGTTATATCAAATAATTTCCATTACCTCTGTTGTCATGTCGGCCATCTTTTTTTGCATTAGTTGATTCTGGGCGAGAGGTTTACCAAATTGCTGTCTACAAGAAAACGTTAGCAAAGTTCACTCTTTCGTTCCTCGTGTAATTATCACGAAATCATCACATAACATTGTATACTTCTACATTTGACAACACCAATGCACTGTTCAGAAATGACTATCAAACAATAGGATACTCCTGTAACCTCAGCGAGGTACAAGACATCTCCAATCATCACTCTTTAAACATATAAGTCACTCTCGTAGGATGGTGAGCCCAAACAATTTATTACTGGATGGGGGATACACATTTTAACAAACCACACTTTTTAAGGGGGTCAGACAAGCCAAGGGGCTACACGTCCCGAAGACCAACATTCCCCGAGAGACTAACTTCCTGACAGACTACAGTCCAAAACAAAATGCCAAACAACGTTTACAACTGCATAAAGGCAACTTGAGTTGCGTTAGGCCTGCCACGTTGATGTATCTAAATCAAATGAACAGTAGCAACAGCTACTGTCTATGCATAACGACGTATCCACACAGGAAAAACCTATTTGAACAATCTTTTTGTGGTACAAAACTTGAAAATCGTCTTGAAAATTTGCGACATTGCGCTCGCCAATTTGTTCTTCTGTGTACCGTCGCTTGAAATACTTGAACAATCTTTTTTCAAGTTTTGTACTACAAAAAGATTGTTCAAGTATTTCAAGCG
>JANTCA010001394.1:0-12035 GCA_024741275.1 Chironex yamaguchii
GTGACTTTCCGAATGATGATTACAACCAGGAACGAAGCAATGCACCATGTCGTAGCTTTGAATACACAAACACACACAGAAAAACTTCGTAAAATATGTTCTCCTTGCTAAACTTGTAGAAAAATTGACGATAATAATTATTTTATTCAACAAAACGCCTGTCCTACGGATGAACACTATGGTAACTAAGCCCTGAGATTTTTGTTTAGAACCAGAACCGCGGTTGCTAGGGAATGGTGACGTCACACTTTAGTACTCTATTCGTTTGCTTAATCTATCGGTCAAAAAAAATTCAATGAAGAATCTGTGAACAACTTACACGATCTTCACTGAACGTGAACAGGCTGTCAAACATTTGGTGTGCTACAATTATTAAATTGTAGTGACATGACTTTCTGGCATTATTTAACTTCGGATAAACACATCAATAATAACTGATATTTGGTTACAATTGCTACGTTTGTTGATAACGTTTTTTCAAGTTGCAACCTTTTGAATTTTGAATCAATATTTTCACTTCAGCGAGAAGGCAACTACACAGTGAGACCTATCGTCAACTAACATATAGCAACTTCGGCTGCACAATGGGCCACCAGACTTGTACCTTACCAACTGCTAAACAGATATACATACGTCGAATGTTAATTTTCCATTCAAGTCGCCTTTGTCGTCGGAAAAGTTTTGACACCCCCCCCCCTATATTTCAATGCTGGGGTCGGCCCTGAACGGACATAGTACACATGTCCACATTTCAGAAAACAACGGCATAGAATGACAACTCTGGAATATGACCGATATAATTAAAATTTTATAGTTGTGAAATCAAAATGTACATTTTTGTTTACTACATTAGCAATTACACACTGAAGAATTTCGGCTGTTAAAACTTAAGTCTAAATTAAAATACTTTTTGACGCAGCCTACTACAATGGACAAAAACCTGTTGAACATAGTGACATTTCTGATAAGTACTTTATTCATACACAGTATTATTACCAGCTAACTACAATTGAAACACTTTAACTAGGCACATCATGCAAAATCTCATCATACATAAGCAACTGTTCAAAGCACCATTTTAAATTTTCTCCTAGCCTGACACAAAAATGAAATCGAGCTAAGAAGACAGAGTACTAAAAGAAACAAAAGCAGATTCAAGAGCTATTACCCCGCGTGAGACTACTATTACAGTAAATACACGGTAGGCAAACAAGACACTCCTTGAAGCACGTGCGGGCAAAATGAACTACAATTTATGGAAAGTACGTCAACTTTGACTCGTTTAAAACCAGTTATTAAGACCATTGAATATTTTCAATACTGTGTGCAAAGAGTTCATTGCTATCCTAAGGTTCATCGATGGTAAGGGCAAAAAACACTAATCTGATGTCTTACTTGTAAGCAATGCACTTTTCAACAGCCATTCCGTTAACGGTGATTCCATTTCGTCAATATTGTTTCCCATAATTATGTCCATTTTCTACTTTACTTCTTAATAACACTCTGTAAAAGGTCGACTTTAACCAGGTGCATAGCGCTTAAAACTGCCATGCAGTCATCGCTCAACTGGCTAATATTAAACAGCTGTTTGCAGGGGGAATCTTCTGATATTCGTTTGGCACTTGCTACCATCAAAATCTTCTGGGTAAACTCTAAACGAAAATCCTAGACATCTTCAAGAGCTATAACAAAACCTACCAAAGTCCTTGTGCACAGATAAGGTACCAGTGTATCAATACAAATACCGTTACGAATTAACAATCCAAGAGACGTTAGCACTAAACAGTTCCTTGATAGAAGTCTTGTCAGAATGGAATACACAAAAGATGCACTGTACGGCTGAATATAGCATGATCCAAATTTTTACGCCTGACTTTTAAGCCAGTGTTGCCAGTTTGACATTAGTTTCAATTCGCAATGTAGTGAATTCAAGCATTAATGATCTAACGCCTGCGGCTCAAATGGGTCACTTTGAATGGCTAATAATGACACAACAAAACCTGTCAAACAAGAAAAAAATTGGGCTCACTAAAACCAGGGTCGTAGTCATTGTGAGTTCAGGGAGCAATCGGCCAGCGGTCGTAGTCAACGGGGGTCCACCCCAAATTTCAGAGACCAACTACGACCCTGAAAACCTTGTAACAGACGGGACTGACAAAAGCTAGGTACCCGGGGCGCACAAGGTGTAGGCCAAACCCACCTAAAGCCCCAACTGTCGTGGAGGTTTAACTCCCACATCGGGAGAAATCGGTAAGTTATCGAGAAAATCGTAATTTGTTTATATTCTATTTGAAAATAAAAAATGAGATAAACGAAATTGAAATTGAGATGCTCTTCTTCTCCATGATTTACGCCTCTGTCTTCGAGTAGGATTTGCAAATAGGCTTTTACGTCTTAATTGAGTGTTAAGATAGCAGTCTGTATTATATATGTAACAGCGTCATAGTTTAAAGTAGGATTACCGCTACCACGATAGGAATACCGTCGCCCCGTCCATCGTGTGCAGCGCTTCAAGCTGATACGCACACTATCAAAAAGCGGTGATCTTCAAGTCTTTATTGAAACGAGGGAAATAGTGAAGAAATCCGGCTATTAGAGAACGAAAACTGTCGCACAAAGCTTAAAGGTGCTTCCATGAAATTAAAGTGTGGCATTGAACGCATGCCATTACCAATTTCATATACCAAACGTACAGGTAGCTAAATTTCAATAGGTTTTAGCAAAATCATTTGCAGACTGGTATCAGAAATGAGCAATACCGGCATACGTATTATCATACCTGAAACTTTTACATCTTTAAAATGAAACCCCCCTTCCCACTCTCGTAGCCCAGCAACCTGTCCGGTCAGATATACCTAAACCTAAACCACACACAACGAACCATCAATAATTAATATTGACAGCCAATGTCTGATGTGTGGGAGAAAAGTGGTTAAATTCATCAACAAAAATCGGTAACATAGAAAGCTGATGGCACTTCCAAACAATTCAGCTGTCAAGTGTAAGGGTTCTCCTGGTCAAAATTTTACGCCCACAGCCTTAAAAATTATTCAGAGATGAAACTACTTATAAATACGCCATCTGTGCAACATGGCTACCACATAAGGGTTCTTCTTAATTGAAAGGGATGCTCTTCAGCCCCTAATTCCAGGCTTGACACAAGAACTGCAAAATCCAACAAATGAATTTAAACTACTGATTTGTATAAAATATAACACAAGCAAAATAATAGCCCATGTCATCACCCCTAAAAGATGTCGCTTCTTAATCACCATAGGCCTCCACATTTCTACTTAATTTTTTCGCTCCATTCGTGCAAAAAGCAAGTTACTATAATGGTCAGTTTTAACTAATGGAAAATTTGTCGAGTTAACACCTCATTTTTAACTCACGGTTAATTTCTTTGTAAAAGAACTAAACGGAGTTATCAAAAATCGGTTGAGTGAGAACTTGTTAGTGATGCTACAATTTTACTATAATGCTTTTGGTTGAGTGGAAATTCGATTGTTTTGCGAGTGCAGCCCATCATCCCATCATGAGGAGACCCAATTGGCATAAATGGAGTGGAGTATGTCATGCCATCATCGGAAGAACCCATCGGGATCAATGGCAGTGGCGGCTGGTGGGATTTTTCGTTGGGGGTGGGGGCAAATTTCAGATTTGCGTGTGACCCAATATAGTTACAGGGACCACGCCCCTATTTCGTATTAGAGATGTTACATGAGAACAAAAATGTAACTTTTAGGTCTGTGTTGCTCAGCAACCTAGGGATTTAGTAAATCTTCGATAAAAAATGTTTACTTTAGAAAAAGCAGAAGGTACAAAAGCAAGGTTACAGCAAACGTCGTATCATAAGAGCAGTACTTGACCGTGTGTTCGCCACAGGTGCGCTTTGATTTTTGATTAAATCAAACATGGTCGTGATTTATCAATCATCTAAATCAAAGTGCATTACTAAAATCATGTCTGACTACAGTTAAAAATTCCTAAAGAAGCTGATCCATTACTTCCCGTGACAGGGTTGTTTGATGGTAACCCCCCAATGCCGTTCTATCTTTTACGGAATGCCATTTTGGTTCTAATACTTAAAACAGGACTGATATTCCCTTGTAAAAATACAAACTTCTGCTACGCAATCATCGTTCAATATCTAGGAAGTCTGATCGTCAGCTTGCAATGTACCTGAAGCCAAAGCCTACAGTTTCACTCTGCATCACCTTCTCGCTTGATTTACCTTCCTTTCATCATCAAGATCTTTTAGTCTCAGGCGATTCTATTTTCATGTCAATGGACTTTTAATCTTTGTTTCTAACCGTTTCAGAGACGTATGACTGAAAAAAGGGCAGTAGTTGAGTCAATTTACCGGTACAAGATAATTTCAAGAACATCACTCCATTTCGTGCCACGCTGAATAGTAATGCACCACACTACAAATACTCTACCTTCCGCTGTTAATTTCCGCAGAAAAAAGCCATAATTGTCCCACTTAACAACGTGCTCATAAAGGATAACCTTTACCCGTTTTTTCATCCAGGTGGGCCGCAGTTTAAATCAAGATGAATCTGACGTCTTACCCCAAGGAACAACTTTGGTCGTACTTGTCCCTGAAATAAAAATAGTTACATTTGCCTCCACTCAAATGCGACATCAGAATCAAAGATTACTCACCGGTGCTATCTCTCATTCTATTGACTTCCTTTTACGAAAACAAAACAAGGGCGTAATGGCAAATGAACTTATCTAAACTGATGTAGTGCAATGTTTCAAAAGATTTGTGAAAAGCGAAGAATCTCTAATTAGTGAGCCTCAAAGTTTATGACGTGGTTAAGATATTCTATTTTAAGACATACCTCTAGAGCATTTCCGGCACGACCCATCCATCACAGTGGAAGTGGAACCCCAGCTCGGTTCAAATTTACTAGTACACCCGTCAACTGACACGCAGGTTGTGCCATGTTAAACTACATTTTACAATAACAGAATCAAGGAAAAGCGCAATTTTGAGCCTGTCCTTTGTAGAATAAACTCTACACCAACCCTAACAATAAAAACACAATACATGCAGTCTACGGCAAAGGCGTATAGATATAAATATGTACAGCAATGAACGTACTACCAAAAGTAAACCACGGCCAAAAATACCACTACCTAACGCAGTGTACATAAAAATTTCATCTAAAAAATACAACGAGACAAACCTACTATGGTGCTCTCCCTCAGTCAAATTAAATTTATCTATGTACAACAGCGAACTGGAATTTGCTTCAGTCGCTCGTGAAGGCCAACCATTGATGTGCCAGCACTAATTCTAAGTCGACGCCTACCCAGTAAAACTACATCACACATAGACGGGCATTTTTTCTCCTTGCTGAATAGGAGGGGCAGCTACCTTATTTGGCACTGAAATTGACTTACCGCTTGTTTCCGCCGTTCGCTTGTTACTACTTACACTAGACGTGTTCCCTGCTTCCTTCCCAGCTCCACCGGAGGGACCCGCTGGTTCGTTATCGTAAATTGTATACGGATAACCGCCATCATCAAAGAACGAACGAAACGTAAATTCATAAAAGGCGTGCTCTGGACCTTGTTCTACAATCTGTTTATCTGCTACTTTATCGGCTTCTGATAGATCACCTTGGCAACCATTCTCGGGGACTGGGTCAAAATTTGACGTATCGGTGGCATGCTTTATTTTAGGAATATATGGGGCTTTGGAATTTTTCAAACCACTTGCCCAATCAACTTGTCTGAAAAAAGGGTGTCTTTTAATCTCATCCACGCCATTCCTACCGATGCGTTCTTCAGCAGCTGAGCATAACTTCATTATAAGGTCTTTCGTTTCTAAACTCAGCTCAGGTTTAGTTGGAATATGAAGCTCAGTTTTCCAATTGATCACCTATAGCATAAAGAGAAAGAAATAAATTTGCTCCCATTTACTGATTTTACTAGTGCCTAGATATTAGCATAAATTTTGACTTAAAATCTACAAAGACAAAGATACCAATCAACGAATGTACGGAGCTTCAAAGAACCAACGCAATCCCAGCACGACGAAACAGTTCTCGACTGTGTAGCTAAGCTACCCATGTTCTTTCTATTTCTTCATAGAACATTACACGCTGACAACTACCTTTTAGACAGCAATACTCAGATTGCCACGACGAAACCTTGCAATGACTTTAAAACTTAACACGACACGTCCATAGGATATCATGTTCTATGCCATGGAGATAAAAAGAAGTGTTCTAATCAATTCTTTAGGTTTGTTTAGAATATCTAGTCAATCAATGGACTGTTGTACTTAACTAGCTCGGAAGTTAGAGTTTGACGTCAAGGACTAGTCAGGAACTTATGAGAACGAAAAGGCTTTCTACAGCAATATCAACTGGTTTAGATATGACTTAAAATCTACAAAAACGACCTTCGACTGTGATGTTCTGTGGGAATTATTCCAACAAGTTCAAAAACTGTGTTATTATAATTGATTTTAACTGGCCGGAAAATGATATTGAACATGACTAGGGGAACTGTTCGAACCATTCACATCAGACCTTGGCCTTTATCAACTAATCAAGGAACGCACGCACTTAAATGGAAATTCCAGATCTTGCATTGATGTAATATTCACTGATCAGCCAAATTTATTCCTTGAATCAGGTGTTCATCCCTCTTTACTGGAGCATTGTCACCACCAGATTATCTTTGGTAAACTGAGTACAAAAAATCTGTCTCCACCTCCACGTCCACACATAAAATTTGGTACTATGACGGAGCAAATATCACCGCAATCAAACAAAGTATTGAAATGTTTCCTCGGAGAAAAAGATTCTCGGTAGTCACATGCCAGGATCTTCAAGTTACAAACCTGAATGAAACTTTACTGAAAATCTTTTCCAGCTTTATACCAAACAAAATAATTACTGTCAGGTCTCGCCAGGCACCTTGGACAACACAGCCAATTAAAAACTGAATCAAGAAAATGAAAGGGCTTATACGACATTCATCAGAAATAGGAAGCCATTACCGGCATGATATGTCAAGGATCCAAATTAATTGAGGATGCTAACGAAAGTACTTTAAGGAAATAGACAAAATCCTCTCGAACTCTGACATAGGTAAGAAACCCTATTGGTCCTTGATTAATAAATCTTGAACATAGCTAATATACCCATAATTTCTCCTCTATTACAAAACGACATACTTGTTTTGGATTTTACTGCAAAGGCAAAAATTTGTAATGATTATTTTGTAGAAAAGTGCACCAAAACAGATGCTGGCAGCGAAATTTCTCCAACGTTAACACCAAATTCTTCACTACTCTCTGACTTCTCCATTTCCAATGTGAAGAAAATCTTGAAAATAATTCGATCATTATTTCCAAATAAGTCTCCTGGCCGGGACGATATTTCAGTACGTATAATGATTCCGCTCTTTTACCCCTTAATATCTGAGTTGTCTATGAACCAAGCTAACATAGTTCCAAAGATAACGTAGTTCCCACCCACAAGAAGAACACTAAAAATTTGCAACATAACTACCGTCCTATCTCTCTTCTTCCGATATTTGGTAAAATTTTAGAAAAGGCTTATCTCTGACTCCCTTTATCAACATCTAAATACGAACGGTTTATTAAATCCAAATCAGTCAGGATTTCGCTCAGGAGATTCAACTGTTACTATTAATTGTCAATTCCATATTCACAGCATTTAATTGCAATCCTACGCAAGATGTTCATTCTGTTTATCACAAAATTTCAAAGGCTTTCTTGCACCTGATACTATCGTTTATGTAGTACTCGACCCAGTATTTAATACTTGTACCACATGGAGCTCTTTTATTACTTGCTACAATTTACTCGATAGAATCAAAAACAGAACATGTGATGCAATTAGCCTTATCATGGCATCGAAAGTGGATCTTCTGTCGCATCAAAGTGATGTTAAATTGTTGTATAAATATTTCCACTTTCATTGTTATGGTGGTTCCTTACACCCACAGTCGGTGAATCTGACTACGTTCAAAACGCGCATACGTACACTGTAAAAATGCCTCTCCATATTATGAACCTATTTTCAAATTGTCTCTTTCCACGAAATTCAAAAGTGCCGAATTCATTGCAGGTTGAAATGTTTCCTCTTAACAATCCATCTGCATTCAAAGGTCAGATGACAAAGACGGCACATAATTGCCTGCATTGAAAAGATCAACCGAATTACAATTATCGCAGTACAAAAACGTCCCCAAACGTTCCTCAAGTATACTCACTGACTCAAGTCATGGCTACTTATACAAACAGAATTGCCTCCATTGAGTCTACAAATGAAAGTCTCCACAAAGGCAGAAAGAGTTCGTTTTTTGACTTGGTCTCTTCCAATAATGCTTTGTTTCTTCATTTTCTCTTTGTTTTTTCCTCTGTTGTTGATGATTGGCTAGGTTCGATACATGTTTCGTACAAATAGGTTGCCATTTACATATACTTTCCTTTCTGACGATTCACATTCTGAAGTGTCAGACGAAAAAAGCTTGTAAGTATGTTTTCAGCAGAATGTCGCGAATTTTCAAGGCGACATTGTTATATACAAAGAAAACGCGTAAAGCGAGCCGCAATACATTTGAGATTCTTTGTGAGGTAAACATACAGGGACCTTTCCTGCATATAATTCGATCTCCACAAAGATGATCAATGTCATTTAACCAAAAACCTGGAATAAAAGTAACTTCGTACATTGTATTGTAAGTAAACATTACAGGAAAAATAATAAGTATGTGGGTACCTTAAATTGTGTTTCCGCTGGTGATGGGGCGAGGAATGGTGGTTGTCCGACAACCATTTCGAACAGAATAACACCCACTGACCACCAATCACACAACTGCGTGTACGGAATTCGCATCAGTACTTCCGGAGAGATATAATTTGGTGTGCCAACCAAGGAGTGTGCTTGACAACCGTGCCGTCTAGCTGCACGCCGTTCAAGCGGTTTACGAAGGTTATACTTCCGTTTAAGTTCACAGCAATGACATGGTAAATTATGGCTTTGCCACCCTTCTTCTGGTTCCATACTATACTGGCGCACGTGATTTGCTTCCGGATTTTTCTGATAATACTTTGAATTATGTGTCCATCGAAAGCCAGTGCATAGCCCGAAATCTGTCAATTTTATATGGCCATTTCTATCGATCAATATATTGTCCGGTTTGATATCCCTGTGAATAAATCCCATCGCGTGTACTGATTCTACAGCTAAAACAAGCTCTGATGTGTAAAACCTAGCTAAACCCTCAGTCAAAATACCATATCTTATCAATAAAGCCATTAGATCCCCACCAGGGACATAGTCCATAACGAAATATAAATTTTCCTCGTCCTGAAAAGAGTAATAAAGCTTAACCACCCATTCATTATCTGCCTCAGCTAAAATGTCTCGTTCAGCTTTCACGTGAGCAACTTGATTCCGTCTCAGCACCTCGCTTTTCCGAAGTGTCTTCATAGCATACAACACTTTGGTGTCCGTCTTGCGAACTAGCGATACCTCACCAAATGCACCTACACCGATAGTTTTTATTTTTCTAAACAACGTCGCATTCATTTTCGCACGCTTCAAGCGATTATAGTTGGTTTCCTTTTGAAAAAGCATCTTTCGCATTTCCTCCTGTGCTTCTTCCGAGAGACCCACACGAGCCATTTCAGCTTCGAGTTGTTTCCTCCGCTTTTTCCGCTGCTCCTGAGACTTAATTACATTCTCCACATGTTGCTCCATGTAAAATTTGAATGCGTTTGGTGAATAACTTTTTAGCCTGGTGCTAAAAGGGGACAGATCTCTACTCGATTCCTCAAAATCATATGAATCACCATCTTTATGCACAATAAGGGTATGGTGTGGTGAATTTGTCATTGGGAGAGGTGAACAAGACCGCTCAACACCATCAGGTGTTGGCGAAGTACTTGCCGATGAATCAGATTGGACAGTATTCTCACTGAGGACTATCGACGACCTCTTGTTAGTAGGAAATTCCAAATCCTCAGAATTAATCGACATTCGTTTGTCTTTATCACTAGTGTCATGAATGGAATAAGGTGGAGGAGACTTTCTTGGAATCATCTCGGTGTCACTTACCCTTCCTGAATTAAGGTTCTCGATGGATCCAAATTTATCGCGTGGAATTGGCGCAAAGCATCGTGTTTGGTTATCAACTATTGGTTGCCTTGAAAAACTTGCATGAGTAAAGGCTTGGGGAAGTGGTCGTATGGCTGTCTTAGCTGATGCAAGCTGAACCCGATCACAAGGGCTGTGCGTTCTCTGCAGAACCTGATGGGTTGCTGCAACTTCGTAAGGTGGTGGATCCTTCATCAACTGCTGTGGGTGTTGCCCTTGACTAAAAGCACCAGTGGATGAACCTGGTAAATTACCACGTACATTTTGTGGCTGAGACCGACATACGTCCGGACTGTTAAAAGACATGTAACTTTCGTAAGTTGTTCCGGAAGTGCTGTTGACACTTGGAGTGCTGTTTCGATTTAAATTCTCAATATGAGGCATCTGCGTGTCTTGTAAACTAATACGTTTGAGATTAGGTGATCGAATAACTGGATCTATACCTGCACTCGCAAGCCAAGACGAATCAGCAAACAGTTCCTGACCATATCCCGGGTAAGGAGGTGGTGGCCGGTTTGGAATTTCCAGGGAGTTCCTCTTTTCAGCAATTTCAAGGGCACGTACCTTCTGTAGGACTTCAGCAGACCATCTCTTCTGCGGGTCTTTAACCTCAAGCTTCTTTTGCCTTAGCTTTACTCCTTCCAATGCTGGAACCACATCATGCCTGGGGTCTGTCGGCAAAGACATATATGGAACACAAGTTCTTTGTTCATCAATATCATGGGTAGTCTTACCTTGCATCCTTGGAACCTGTGCTCCATTACCTGTGAGTCGATTTGAGCTCAGTGCAGATGCTTTAGGACTCACCACATTTGTGGGATAAGGCACTGGGTTGCCTCTTTGAGGTGTTGCTGCCACTCCAAATACTTTAAGAGTGTGCGAGGAAGATAACTCTGGGTTCTTAAAAGCAGAAGTGCGCTGAACAGGTGAGGGGTGTCCTAAACTTCCAGGAGCACTGGGTACTCCTCGTGATGGATGAATGGTTCCCGGTGCAATGCAGCGGAATCCTTTTCTGCCTGACAGCGAGGAGAGTGAGTTCATTGATTCGAGAACAACATCTAATCTCTTTCCCTTGTTGATCTTTAACGCAAAAACAGCAATATCCTACAGAAGGAATGAAATTTAAGACATCTATAGTCTTATATTAGGAATATAATAGTATTCCTGATATAACATTGATTATACTGACATACTAAGTTAAAAAAAGGTTGACAAGGCATGCTAAAAAGCTCAGTTGCTTGCACTGATTAACTATGAAATGGCTTTCTTTCATTATACTTTATGAGAACTTGGCTATACCAAATTCATATACAGCAATAAAACAAAGTACAGACTTGCTGCTATTGGAAATCTTTCCTGAAACATAAACCAATAAGATTATATACAACATTTATGGGTGAGTGGGTGAGTGGCCAAGTGGTTAGAGTGCTTGCGCTCTGATCAGGAGGTTCTGGGATCGAATCCGCCTTGCAGCACCATTAGCAAGTGCCTGAAAACCATATGCCACTGGTCATCCCAAGCCATGTGAGGGAAATTGTGTACGACAAAAACTGTTAGAAGCCATCGGATGGCTGAGTTAGCACAATACCACCAAACATCGTGGTTGAGATCATGGGTGTCCAGTCTTGTTCAACTAATTGTTCACACTGGTTCACTCATGTTCAAAAACTGCAAAATAGTTCTGCATGCGCTAATGTGCAGTATAAACCCCAAGTTGGCTCTGCGGACAATGCTCAGATGAGTGACTGTAAATGTGCCTGTGCAGGCATCTAAGAGTCACGGTTGCTAGCGATGTGAATAGACGGGTATGTATGCATGTATGTATGTATGTATGTATGTATGTATGTATGTATGTATGTATGTATGTATGTATGTATGTAT
>JANTCA010001395.1:0-25982 GCA_024741275.1 Chironex yamaguchii
ATCCATTCGTAGAAAATTTTTGAACTCCGTTGGGTCTTCCTTCCGAAAACCATTCAAAAGTGCTTCGAAGGCACCGTATTTTTGCCGTTTCAAAAGCCATGGCTTAACCCATGCTACTCTCTTTTTCCGTTTTGTAGCTTGTCTTTTCTCTTCTGACACCATTCCTGCTGCTGCTATGATAATTACTGCGATAGAAGATGCACGCGTCTTTCTTTGGCGTCCATTACGAAAATGAGTGTTTTTTTGAAAAAAACTTATAATTTTAAACTTACCATGTAAACAGGTGCGAGATTTGCAACTAAACTTATAAGGTTTTTTTGTAACGAATTGGTTCAATTAAACTTACCGTGTATTTTAGCCTTAACAATATATCATCCTCATCATCCATCCTTTCACTAATGACGACACTTTTTCAATTGACCATTCCTTCACAACTTCTTGGTTCGCCTGGACAACCGCGCTAAGCTGCATCATCGTTGTATAGAAGCCAATAGCGGCTGCTAAACTGAGGAAATTTAGGTGAGCGCATCAGAATTGCAATCTTAGCAATTTAAGCCTCCAAAATGCCCATTCAGTTTTAAATGTTTACTGTTCAGTCACAGCGCGAGGAAAATGCTGATGAACTGCAAGATAGTGCAAAAGTACCAACATTGTGACGATCAATTCACAATGTACAACCATCAAGATTTTATGAGTCGGTTAGAGATAATGATGCAATGAATGATGTGCTTAATGCCGAGGTAAACTGGAGAAGCGGCCACAAATGTTCGTGATGCCATGGAATAGCCAGGGAAAGATTATACGTGGAAAGCCATAGAGAGTGACTTTAGAGTCTCTTGAACACAATTAAATCTGGAGTTTAGTTGAACTACCAGCAGATAGACAAACAATTGGTTGTAAATGGGCTTTTAAGATTAAAAGCGATGTAGATGCATTCGATGGACATGTTAGATTACTACAAAGCTAGATTAATGTCACATGGGCTATTCCTGACAGCCTGGAGTAGATTTTGCTGAGGCCTTTTCTCCCATAGCCAAATACACATATGTTACACAATTATTACACTGGTCAACAAGAGAAAACTTTTGTTCTGTGCAGGTATCCACTTGGGGTGATTTCAGACAATTTTTTATGCCGATTTCAAAAATAGCATCCATTTTACCCCATCACGTCAAGTTTCTCCAATTTTGAAAATGCCTTTTTTTCTAAACTTCAGCAAAATTTGAGCAAAAATCTGTTATTTCGGCAAAACTTTTTACAACAGCAGAGAAACATTTGCTGAGCAAAACCTTACTTTGTCTTTTTACTTATTTATCTCATATTTTATAGCCTATTTAACACCTAGAGATCCATTTTTGTTGGCAAAATTATAGAGTGCATATATTGAAAGCATTCTCCATCCTTGTCCAAGGCTTTCAACTGCTTGATAAGTCACAGTTTTATTGGAGAGGAGGGAAATATTATCCTATCTCTGGTTACCAGGGGTTTATTTATAATATTTTTGTCTCCCACAGTAAGTGTTTCTCGAATTGTCCAATCCTTTTTAACCTAATGGTTGGTTTTATTGCGAGTATCCCAAAAACATAGAAAACACAGATGCTTTGTGTACCCAGATTGCTGTCCGAGCAGGAAATTGACCATTTTCAAATCAACACAGATTTTCCAGTTGTGCTGGCTGTATTTTTGTTCTCAAGAACCTGATTTATTGGCTTATGCTTCTCCTTTAGCCTTGTTGAATGTCCGATGGGAACTGAACCATACACATTTGTGTTGTGTAACAGCACACACTTTAGGCTTCTGTTTGAGCTGTCAACAAAGAAGTGGCAGTTGTTTATGCCATAACACTCAATACTGAGTTGAATTAGTACTGACTCAACAACAACAAACAACAATATCCTGCAATTTGCTGAAATGTAGAAGAAATTCAAGATCTCTATTCCGCTAGAATACAGGGTCTTTTGCAAAAGATGAAACTAAAATAGGAATATCAAGTAACTCTTTAAAAACTGGTATTGGTAGTTCATCAGAATCGGCCTTCTAGCTGAAGGAATCAATGGATAAAGAATGTTCTTTTTATTGTTTTGGTTACAGCCAACTAAGTTCGTCATGCAGAAGTAACAGTCATCAACATGATTGGTTAGTTCACGCCATATCATTGGAATTCCAAATTTGAGAGCTGTTTGTTTGCCTGTTGTCCACTGGCATAGAGCTTCTCTGCATGGTTTACAGACGACATGGCGCATCCAAGGCTCATCCAGTTTTATTTTGAAATATGTGTAGTAAGCTTCCTCGTAGAACTCGTCAATTTTTGCTTGGTTTCCTTTCAATATATATTCGCCACAGGTGTAGCAGAACAAGTTACTGTTATTTTTGCATCCCCTGGACATCTTGATATTTGTCTATAAAAATGTTTTATAAATTTATTCATCAACAACTAAGACTAAGATACAATCTGAGCCATTTAGAGATTGTTGTACACTCACAAATTTTCCAGAAAATGATGTAAAAATCTTGCAAAAATGAACTGTCAACTCAATTACACCATAAATTCACTGTGACAACTTTTCAAAAACAATCCCTCTCACCTCGATGAATTAAACTTATTTACTTCCACATTGACAAGAACATTCCACAGTCATTGTTTTCAAAGGTAGTGAAACAAAAGACCGGAACTATTTTAATTGACTGGTTGTGATGTCTGAGTGGTATCATGTCATCTGGTTTTCCTTCATTGTAAAGCTTAACTAAGTCGATTTGTGTTTGAATGAAAACATTTCGGAAAGACAAAAGCGTCTGGTGCCTTTTGGCCTGAACACAACTATGAGGTGTGTGTGTTTGAACTCATTTCTTTTTCACAGTTTGTGTTGGTGATAAAAATTTGGGTGAAAACCCGCATTTTGTTGTTTAAAGAAAACACAAACACAAAACTGAGTTGGGAACACATTAATATTTTGTCACTTTTGAGCCAAAAAACAGTTTTGTCCTTTTTCATTGCCCTCAGCAAAATTCTGCTGGCTCTCAAAGTATAAAAAATGCCTCAACAATCACATTGCTATTGGTAAATGCATACCCTAATTTCCAGTGCTGATTGTAAGGATTTTTTTCATAAAAAACGATGCCTACACAAAAAAGCGACGTGATGTGGGGAAATGGATGCCATTTTTGAAATCAGCGCCCAAAAATTAGCTAAGAGGAAAGTGTCTTGACCCTGGCACAAAAATTTTGTTGACCAATCTTATCCATTATAATTTAGAGATTCATCAAATAGCTGTGGAAACTGCCTTTCTTAATGGCAAACTTAGCGAGGGCATCTACTTGAGACAGCCAGCCGACATAGAAGAATGAGGAAAAATGACTTGATCCTTAAGCTTGAAAGGAGTCGTTATGGTCTAAGCCAGATCTCTGGGTGCTAGTGACTTACATTGGATAGCTTCTGCAGGTAGAAGGTTATCACCAGTGCGGTAATAGCTGAATTTATCTAAAATCAGCGGAAGATGAATTTGCGTCCTATCTTTGCATGTAGACGACATCATCATAGCAGGAAATAGCGAAATGATAGAGAAAGAGAAACAATTATTAAAGAAAAGATTTCTGATGACGACGTAACTGAGGTAATTTTTTTCTTGGGTTAGAGATTGTGAGAAGCTGAAAGAGCAGAAAAATCAGAATTTCATAAAAACAATAAGTTGAATCCTTATTGATAAAGTTTGTGATGCAAAATCCTGAACCAGTGAAGACACCCAAAGATCTATTCCTTCTATTAGAGTGTAATGAAGCTGAAACAGTTGATCTGGAGAGAAACCAACAGGCAGCAAGAGCAATAGGCTATTTTGTTTGTGGCACCAGGCCAGATCTCTCATCAGCTTTAAGTTCACTGATTTAGTTTGCTTCCAATCATAGTCAGGAGCAGTGACAAAATATTTCGATACTTACAGCATACAGGTAGATATTGGTCTTTTATTTCAAGGCAAAGATAATAATATTGTGACTTTAGATGGATATTGAATAGATCAAACGCAGTCAACAAACCTAGCTTCAGTGTAAAACAACTTCATCTTCTATCCAATAACAAATACAATTTTGATTCCCTAAGGGCAGTTTTAAAGGCAGGAAGTTTTACTTGCACAGTACATAACAATATCTCCCTAACGGCAGTTTTAAAGGCGGGAAGTTTTACTTGCACAATACATAACAGATATATAGATTCTGATTAGGGTGGGAGCTTTGATCGTCAGCTAAAACCAGCATATTTTTTCAAGTATGCAGAGGTGTTGCTTTATGGTCTAGTAGGCGACATCGACTACAGCTCTGTCATCCATCATATATGGCTACTGTTAGTGCAGCACAGGAGGCTGCTTGGTTGTATGCATTACTTGATGACTTAGGGTTCGAACAGCATCAATCAACTATAAATTTAGAGCATAATAAAAGGCTGTATTTTTTTATCCATAATAGGTCTGTTTCATAACAGTAAAGCATGTGGTCTGTAGAAGGTGTACTTCGACAGAATTAATCGTATTATTTGTAATGTTACCTTTACGATAATCTATGAATACAAATCTTTGGCATAGCGGCATTTAAAATTTGGCGGGGGCTGCAAATCTTCTGAATGAACAGCAGTGGGTAAAACATTTGCGCTCTGGCAGCATGGCTTAAAATATATCATATCATATATAAAATATCTTACTCTATTCAATTTTCCAGAAGAAAATATCCTTGTCATGTTCTTGGACCGTGTCATGTTTTCTTCGCTTGATGGCTAACATTCCGCACTGAGAATGACAGCAAAACGTGATGCACTGATGAAAGTTGTATTGAACGGACGATGTACCACTCACCCATGACTGTACATAGTGGGGACCAGGGGGCAGTTGTCTCCCACAAATTTTTACAGTAATACTTCTTTAGGGACTTCCCAAGTCACGGAGATATTCAAACTTTTCAACAAGTTAAAAACTGCATAAGATTTCATGTAATCAGATAAAATGCTTTTGCAAATAGGTTTGAATCTTTACTATTTTTGTCAGTCCAGCATTTGGGTGGTACTTGCAATTAGCATTCTATTTCCGAAGCTAGATAACAATGTTTATCTATTGCAAGCAAGCAGAAGTATAAACCATTTCACTCAAATCCTTCTAATTTAACAAACAGTGAAATGATCTGTGATGGAGCCAAGTCCGGAAAGCATTCCCAAGAGCCAGCAAACATAAATTCAATTCAAATGGAAGCATCAGGTTTCTGCAATGCCCGTTGGAAATGATAAGCAAAATCTGCAAACAAAGCCTAGTTCAATGCTCTTCAAGATTCTTGCTGATCATACCCGTTGGAAGTGTTAATTGGCAGAGGTCATTTTAGGACTTCGACGACTTTAGCTTTCAACCCGAATATCAATGTCACAAGACCGGCTGAGTGGCGTAGCAATGCCTATGATTCACATGGGAAGCGAATTCATTCCTTTACCTCATGAAGTTTATGGTGAGGTTTATGAAAAAAAGCGGAGTAAGTGGAGTAATGCGTTAGAGAACGGCTCATTAGTATTTTCTAGGAAGTTCTGTCCTGTACATTTTGCTTGTACTCACCTTAAAATCTGGTACTTAGATTGATGAATGATGTTTAGCGAGATTGCCTTGAATATATTTGTAGCTTATGCTATTCAAATCCGAAAATGTTTTATTTGCATGCTTTCTGTGAAACTTCTATTCAAATTCAAGGCTATTTTAAAGACTAATGAGATTGTAATTCATGAGCTATCAATTTCTTCTCATGTATGAATGGGCTTTTCTGATTGCATTATGGGCAGGGCCACAGAAAGTTTATATTCAACTGCCTCCGCCTACCAACCTCCTGAAAATATGTATACACGGCCATGCACTGACAAGCAATGACCTCCAAGTCATTTTTCTCTCAACTTCATTTTGCAATGTAATAGTTCGAACTGTGCACTTGTGTCAAGAATGAAACATGCTATTTTCAGAGTCCTATGCAGACTTTGATATAGATTTTCCAAATAACCATCTTTATTTTTTCCTGTACATACGACCCTATATACCCATCGGATTTGACACTGGTGCAAGTGGAAATACAAATGGAGGTAGTGCTAGTTTGGACTGAGGTAACAGAGGAGGAACAAGCATTAGTGAATGCTCTGGATCCGAATAGTTGTCTCACATTGTGTCTTCCACAACGTTGCTTGCTGATCGACGAGCAGTAAAGGAAGGAACGTTTGATTGGATCAGTTGACCCTACCAAAGCCATGACTTGGGTATGTGCATTTGACAGAATTAATCAAATTACGTATAAACGTAGATACCTTTATATTAATCAATGAGTGCATCAAGTAATGTACTTGGAGCTGAAGCTACAAGGAAAGGTTTTCTCCTTTCTCCTCATTTACTGTAAATGCTTAGCTGTATTGCCACTGAAAGTAATAGTGAATTAGCTTGATTATGTCTTTGTTCCAGTGCAAGCAGGTCTTTCGTCCAAAACATGATGCATTTGTAACCTAGAGGCACGTTTTCAGTATGTTTCTTAGCATCTTTAAAACAGCCCACACAAGAGCTTTCTGTCGATTTGCATGCTGACAGTAACACTTCACTGATTCATCATGATCCTCAAGCGACCTGCCTCGTTTCACAAGTGTTGTTAGTGGGTGTTGCTTGAAGGTGCATAGAAGCCACCCTGAGAGTTTATCCTGTAGGAATTAAGTATAGTTTTTATATTAAGTATATGTGCAAGAGAGTCTTGAGGATTAGTTGAGACTATTTATAAACTTGGAAATATTTAGTCCAAACATACCTCTTAAGATTTCCAAAATGACTTTCTTTTCATTATAAAAAGGAATAATCAAACCATAATTGCTATTTTTTAATCTCTACAATTGATTTGATAAAGTAATTTCTTCTTACCGATTAGAAATTTGGCAGAGGAGTACCAGTACATTTCTTCATAAATTACAAAGTGGAATTTACCGCTTAAATTCGAAGTAATCATATGTATATAATAAAATGTGGTGCCTTAAGGTAGGAGAAGAATATTGTGCCATAAAGACGATTGGGAAGAAGCCATGCAATATGAGCGTAATGGAATTGGCGTTTTTCAGTCAGCATGCCATGAAAAAAGCGAGCAATTAGTTGGTCATAATACAGTTGAAATTTCTCAAGTGCTAAACTATTTTCTCGGTGCCGCAAATACAAACACCATAATTGAGAAGTTGGTTTACTTTTTCCAGAGAAGTGAATTGCATACACAGAGAACCAGAAGCATGCACAGATATTGGTGGTAAAACTACTAGAAAAGCAAAATCTTCTTGAACTCTTTGTAGCAAAGTCTTGGTGTTCTTTGTAGTTGATGAACTAATATTATGTCCTGTGTAATCGTTGTTTTGTCTAACTCGTCTTCTTGTCGTGTCGTGTGTTCTTGTTGCATTCGATGAGTCCTGTCATATGAAATTATTGTGAAATTGCTTTAATGTCAGATTGAGAAACCTATTTAGCAAGTTGACGGCAAAGACTGGCCTCCGTAGATATCAGATTGAAGGATCTGTAAAAGGATCATAAAAGAAGGATCTGTAGTAGGAGTTTTGAGTATCAGCTATTAGGAAATGAGAGTTATTAATAAAGGATTATATATATGAAAATCGTCGGATTGTTGTTTATTTGGGACTAAGTCTTTGATTACAACGATATACCTCAAGTACCGTCGACTCGGGAGTTGATTTTTCCAACACTCGCTGTACATAACGAAGACATTGTTAAATGATCTCTTATATTGAAGTCTGTGATCCCTTTATGAGCATTTGATTTGTCATTGCCAAAAGCATACATTTTTTGTGGTAGCTCAACAAAACGCAAATGGGAACCTCAGATGGCAAAGTTAACTTGATGGCGGTGGGGGCTCGTTTTTTTCCCGAGGTAACTTATTAACAATTTGTAGTTCTAGGATTGGGGCTCATTCGAGGGTGCGTTTTAAAGGAGCAATTCGAGTACTTACGGTATTCTCTATTAGTATATAGTTTAGGAGACGTCAGATCAAACATAAGCACGTCGTTATGACTGATCAGTTCAGGGAATAATGAGACCGGGGTCCTTATTCTACAATAACAAGGTTGCATAAGAACATACGAAATTGTTTAGAGCAGCTTAAAAGACGTGATCACAAACTATTTCTTGGCAACAAAGGCGCCCGACACCTCAACTTTTTGCTTGCTACACCCATCACCTAAAAAATTTCTAGGCTTTGGCGGGAAAAGATAAAGCTACCATTTTGAATAATAAACGTGAAAAATTCTGGCGGGAAAATCGATCAATCTTGTGGCAGAGAGAGGCTAGGGTAAACTGTCTGCTGGTGCACGTGCACACGAACTCAAAAATTTTTTGAGATATTTCAAACAGTGCATAACGTGTATTCGACATCATCTGATATATATTGATGCAACATTCTTTCTTCTAGACGTTACCCAGCTGTGAAGGATTTGGACGAAAGTTTTTTGTGGTCTTCGTGTAGTACTAGAACAATCATTTCTATTTGGATTCGCGGTGGTGTACATTACAAAGGCAAGGGTGAGATATCGTCAGAGAACATTCTATGTCTGCAATGGCCGTCAAAGCTGACCTAGGTAAGTATAAATATTACCCTGTGTTACCTTTGATTCAATTAACGCCGCGTAAAGTTGCGTGAATTACAACGTCATTTTTCTGCCTTTTGCAAAAAGAAAGAATGAATGGACTGTGAAAAAATCTAGCACAAGGCAACTGATCTAGTCTGCTTCACGTGGAGATTGGTGATGAGATTTTTGCGCAAAGTGGGTCGAAGAAAGGATTTGCACAACGAAAGTATTTACTGACTGACGCGCACGATGGCGATGTACATGGGAGTAGATTTTTTCTATAATTTTAATATGTTTTCTGCGCATAAATTAGCTATGTCACAAAAAGATCTTCAAAGGATTTTGATAAGTCTAACATCATTGCGAAGGTTTTGAAAAGAAATTTCCAATGACACTAAGATGCTCTCCACGTCATGCATAGCCTCAGCAACTCTAACAGGTTATATGTTAAGGATAAATTTGATTTGGATTCAACACCTTTGTCAAATTATTGTGCACTGTGAAGCTCATAAACATTCTCAATAGGTCCAAAAATAGGGTGTTTCTTTTGGGCCTTTATATATGCAAAATAATGAAAGCTTCAAGGGGCTTCATTTGCTTTGCACTTGTGATGTGGGAGATCCTCCACTGATGTAAAAATCATAAGTATACTTTTTTATTTACTAGTATTTTGCAGTGTTCATGTCTATTTAAGAAAAGTGTGATTTAGCAATCACAATACTGAATTATAATTCATACCATGATCATACCACTAATTATAAATCATGTGCAGTGATCATTCAACATGTTCCACATGATAATTTTACTTTTCAATACTTCAAAAAACATATCTAATTATCACTTTCAATTTTTCCTAGATACCTATTTACTTATAACTGTTTGATTGTTGTAAGTCTATGCACATGCTCCCATGATTTCAATCCACAAAATGATACTATAACATTTATATGTGAAATTTAATGCAACAACTTTGTGTCTGACAATATTGTGAAAACAATGTTTAAATGTGTAAGGCTGTCTGAACACTGTGAGAGTAAGCGTTTTATTATTTTTTACTAATTGCTAGTTAGACCACTTTGAATTGCTAGTACACTTCCTTTGACTAACTTAATTTGGATTTTAATATATCTTAAGTTGGGACTTAATAACTATGATTTTTTTCTTTTAGCTATCCTAAGTGTTTCTGATAAAACAGGTTTAGTGCCCTTTGCTAAAAAGCTTCATGAGCTGGGAATGAAGTTAATCGCATCTGGAGGAACTGCCAAAGCTATTCGTGATGCTGGGATCGGTGTCAGGTTAAGTGGCTATTATCACTAATTCTTACAATTATTTAGCTTTCTAATTATATATATGCAGATTCATTTCAAAGTACTATCAATTATTGATATTTCTATCACAGGATCAACCACATTTATTAACCATCAAACTAACAAGTGAATCTTTTTTATTTATATAAGATTCAGGGTACGTTTCCTATTATAGCAATGCACAAAAAGTTGAATAAGCTATATAATTTTTGATATCAACTGCACTAGATGTGTTTTTGGTTGTTGATAGTATTATGTGCAAATGCTGATATTGTAATTAGTGGTGATGTACTGAGATTGGTGACGATAATAGATGGAAAAACTTGCTTTTGCTTATCACAGGTCATAAAACATAATGGTTGTCAGCAGTTACAACTATGATTTTATATGTATATATTTATGCAGGAATTTTTGCCTGCAAGCAACTAAATGCATGTTAGGCAAAGCAACTTAATGTTAAAAATGATAGGTTTATCTTGTAAATAGTAAGCATTAATCAGAGCAATAAATGCTGAGGTGTTACAATGAAGAGCCACAAGGTTATTAAACATTGATAAACACTGCCATAGATTAAATATCTTGTGTGTCCTCATAATATCTCATCTCAGATTTGACAATGGAATATCTAGTATATGTATATAAATAGTACTTATATAGTATATGCAAATCTTTGCCAATATGTACTAAGCAAGATCATTGCATCACTCTCTCAAGTATTTCAATTACGAATTACCATCATAGTTTGTTGAATATTCAACTTGTGTTGTTATTTTCTATACAGTGATGTATCAGAGATCACTGGTGCTCCAGAGATGCTGGGAGGAAGAGTTAAGACTCTTCACCCAGCAGTACATGCAGGTATTGTTGATAATACCAGTTTATATGTATTGTTTGTACGTAATTGTTTTTAAATGTCCTGTTACAAGGCTTAACAATTTCAAGCAGTGATGAAATATTTTTTCTCAATGATGGTCCATAAGATTCATGTAAATTTAATTTTAAGCTTGTAACTATTAAGGGAAAAAATACTGTTAATTGGAACTTGAGTTGATGATATGTAGAAAAAAAGTAAGAGTCCTACTAGAATGCTCTTCAATAATTTAAAGCTGGAACGGCCCATTGGGTAAGGTTGAAGTGTTTCTTTTTCTCTTTTTTTCATATGAATTACTATTGTTTCCAGGGTCATCCAGATTTTTAACTTCAAAACTAAGTTGTCAAGTAGACATAATGAAGTCCTCATGGCTATTGTAACCAAAGACATTTTCTTGAAAGAAAGGAGGGTGCTCCCTAACATAATAAATAGCATTCCCCTGGAGAAAATGTGCATGGCTATAAAAACATTAACTTGCCCCTAGGTGTTATCCCCCTACTTTGTGATGGTTCACGAACATAAACTTCAGAAAGAATATCGGGTTGTTCATCTTATGGCTGACAGATTAAGCCTAGCTGATGCACCGCACTTCAACGTTGCCTAGACAACCATAGCTTGAAAGGCTTCTATATAGCTTCTAGAGCTATAGGCCCCGATGACATATCCCCGATTCATTTGAAACATCTTGGTCAATGCGGTATCTATTGTCTTACTTGTCTGTTTAACTTGTCTGTATCTATTGTCTTACTTGTCTGTTTAACTTGTCTGTATCTACTGTCTGTGATGCTGAATGTATGGAAAAGATGTACCATCGTCCCCTTGGTTAAACCAGGCAAACCAGCAGGTGATTCGAAGTCGTTCTGTCCATGTGTCATTTCTATGTCCAGACTATTCAATTAATATATTTATTAATAATTCTCAGCCATTTTCAGTGATGCCCTGGTTGCAAAAGCGTTCCAGATTGAGTTGTCCGCCACTTTAGTGCTCTCGAGGAAGAGGTTAGTGGAATGCTAGGAAAATGGAACGATGCCACGTCTGCTCCACTGGCGGTCGTATATAGAACAAAGCATGCACGAAAAAAACCGCCGGTGGATAATTGATAAAACGCCTCGTGGATGAACAACGTGCCGCCATGCACAGGGGAGACCCCAAAGCCAGGAACGGACTTAACCAACCTATTGTTCGCGAGCTAGAATCTGATGAAGACCATTGGTATAATGAAAAGGCCGCTATCATGGAGAGAGTAGCCGCAAAAGGGGGCTCGAGAACATTCTACAGCACCCTACGAAGCTTTACAGGCCAGCGTCAGTTTGTTAGCTAGTAAGTTACAGGAGCTGACGGTAGTCGTCTCAAGATGGAGGCGGACAAGGTGGAGAGGTGGGCTCAGTATTTTGAAGGGCACAAAAGATGAATGCCTAAACTACCATGGCATTAGCCTGTTATCAATAGCCAGAAAAATTCTCACCTCCTTGTTGCGATCCAGGATCAGTTTGTTTTATGAGGCCAATCTCCGGGATGCTTAAGGCGGTTTTAGGATTAGGCGAGGATGCCTGGATCAATGGCATGCATTGCTTAGAGGTGTTCATCATGAAATGCCTAAGGACAATTTGTGGGATCAGTTTGCGAGACCACATACCTAATTCTTCCATCCGACGACAGTGCTGTGAGCAACCATCTGTCAACACCATTACCAGGAGACAGCAGCTCTGGTGGTTTGGCCAAGTTTCACGAATGGCATGTGAACGGCTGTCAAAAAAGATCTTCAGTAAACGATCGGCCAATGCCCCGCAATGCACCAAACTGTCTTGGTCCCGCCATCTTTTGGACGACCTCGAATGCGGCGGCCTGCTCACGACCGACTGGCAAGACCCCGTTAAAGTGGCTAGACATGCGGCGACGAACCGGGCTCAGTGACGGTAAGTAAGTATTCAATTAATACTGGAGCATTTATTACAACCTATCCTCGATGACTGCATCCCAGACAAGGGTTTCCAACCCGGTTTCATAGTGCAGCATTCATCAGTGTCGGCCCTAGTAGGTCTAATCCTAACCGTTAGCAATGTCGTAAAACAACGACCCCTGTCCAACAGAACTGTCCTACTACAATAGGACCTATCAAAAAGCGTTCGATATGGAAAATTATGATGAGCTAATGTAGCTGTTGTTTCAAACAAATCTTCCAGGCAGTCTAGTACGATGGTTCACTGCATACCTATATGGATCCATGTCAAAGGTACTGTTTCGTGGTTGCTTCTAACGTCAAAGGAATGTCCACCTAGGGGTCCTGCAAGGTGCTGTTACCTCACCTAAACTGCTCAACTCATACCTTAACAGTCTACCGATACCACCAGAAAGCACTCAGCTTGTAACGTATACTGATGATGTTTCGATTTTTACTTACGGCTCCAGTATTGGGGAACGTACCGACCGAGTTTGAGCATACATACCGCTAGTTAGGCAATGCTCAGAAAACTGAGGGTCGATTATTTGACCTGAAAAATCAACAGCTAAACCAGTGCGTCTAGCTAGGACGGTCCCACAGATATATCCATCCGTGGTAAGCATGTAGCTCTCGTGAAGAAGCCAAAAGTCCTTGGAATTAGACATGATATCATGTATATGTTTGCAGATCACTGCAAACATGTGGCAACGAAGATGCATAAAAGTATCAACATCCTGAGCTCTTTGTCAGAAACGCATTGATGGCAGCAGAAAGAAACCGTCTTGTCAACCTACCAAGCGATTAGTAGATCGATTGGAGAATATGGAACCAGTATGGAACTAGTTGTATGGGGACCAGTCGCGACCAAATCTAGCTGGAACAAGATTGATGTTGCGGGAAACAAGGCTCTGCGCATTACTACCAGTCATAAAATCGCTTCAGCTCACCATGTTCATCAGGAAACGCTTGTTTTGCACAGAATCACCCACGTATGTGAAAGAAACAATATTTGCTTGTCTGTTATTGGCAAGGGCACCCTGATTTCAAGCACGTGAATGCGTCAGAGCCAGCTAAAAGAACATTCTTATCAAACGGCATGCACTGGCGCACTTAGTCCCCAATTGTAACTAATCACTAAGGATGATCTGAAGAAGGGGCAGAAGTCAATTCACACTCAGGTTACACAATCCTGCATGCAGAACTAAACGGCCAACAAGTCACTGTTCTGGCCACCGCAGTAAATTGAGTCACTAAATAGGAGTGCTCGTTCTACACTTTCTCAGCTGCATTCCGGTCACTGCAAGCTTCTTAAATGCTATCAGCTAGAATCAATTTGAGCATTACAGATGGATGTCTTGATTGCAAGCGAGGCCCTCACAATGTTAAACATCTATTTAAGTGCGCAGTGAAGCCTACGGAGCTTACTGTGGAAAGCCTATGGAAGCAACCTGTGAAAGTAGCAGTATTTCTCAATTTATCTATGGATGTCCGATGGTGCAACTGGTGGTTAGCTACAATAGCAAAACAGGGACACACCTTTTTTCTTCTTCCAGGGAATGCCTTTTTTTTGCTGGGAAACACACTCGATTTTTTAAGGAACATGTCTGTAGTGATAAGAATAGTGGAGCCTTCATTAAGCTTAAGACTTGGCTCAGGAATTTTGAAGTTATATATTTGGACAAGCCTTAAAATAGAGGGTTAATTGCCTAGAAATGTCAAAAGAAACGTTTTGTCTTGAACACAAGGAGTTACTCTGGTTTCAAATTGTTCAAAACTTTCTTGCAGCATTCGTACATAATCAGATTCATGATCCATCTTCGGGAACAAGTGGTGGGACTAGTCCCCCATCCCCCCTATGGGTCCGCTACTGTTTTAAGTGTTACACATAGAAAGATAACTTGGCAACTGCGTAAAGTAAGTGGAATATACTATACTCTTAGTTTCAGCACATGCCTTCTTTTCCGACGACATTATAATCGATCCACATGTGCTGAACTTCAACAATATCTGCGTTAAGAAATAAAGATGTTTATCTTTAAGTTACTCTAGTAGAATAAATGGTCTTAGCAATGTTCATGTTGTATTACCTGCAAAACAAAACATATTTGTCGGAGCCTCTCCTTCAATATGAACTTAAAAAGTTCAGTACGATGATAGTGTGAGAAACTATACGTCAGTCTAACTTGAAATTAAACATGGTGTACAAGATGTATGAGAAAAGAGAAGTACGTCAAGAATGTTAGAGAGCTTGGCAGCTAAAGCAGTCACCCTTATCTCAATGTAGCTAACTCAAAAATAAACTAAATTTGGAGAAATGGTGCATGCAGTTTCGTGGTCACACTTTCATACGCCAATACCCCTCGACACGAAAAGTATGTTACACAAGTAACCTTCTACAACTATTTATCTGCCCTTTAAGCTTGATAGCAATCTTGTTATTGGTTTCAAGAGCTGTAAGTAACCTAACGTGTTCATAACTCAATATTTCATTGCTTTGTTAGCCAGCTACCCAGTAAATGATTTCAAGGATTCTTTTGGTCAAAACAGTACATAAGAAAGTACAAAGTTGATCTTTCAATAATTCAAAACTGTGATTAGATGTGTAATATAAAGTACTATTTGCCCTGAAAGGTCTTTGTTGCTACTTCTTTGAAAAAGCGTTCATGCTTGGTGAATGCCAAGTGAACGCACGAAAAAGTTGAGAACTTCCTTAACCTAGTTTAAAAGCCCAACGGAAGCATTAAATCCATTGTGCCAGGCTTAAAATACAAAACATTGGTATCCTCTAATAGCCAAGGAGGTTTTGGGTGATTTGTACAAACTCAGTGCCTGAAATGATTATTAGCTATATACCATCAGTGAAGAAGGAGCTGACCTTATGAAATGTACCACCTTATTTGGGCCACGCAAATTAAAATATTTTTGTCAGAATATAGCCTAATTATTGAAAGCATCATTGGTGCTCATGACGTCGGCAAACTGTAAGGTGGTAGTATAGTTGTAGGTGCTACCAAGAAGGTCCACGACCAAAAATCTGCAGAAATTCTCCATTAGATCCGAATAGGGAGCAAAGCATCCAGCTGAATCGACCAAAGTCCATATCCTGATTAAATCACCTTGGCTCCAAATTCCTCTTGGCTCCAAATTCCTCTTGGCCCCGTTGTCACCTTTGGGCCCAAATAAACTGGCGCTAATAGGCTTACAGTTATTGCCATAATACGAATTTATCATTCAAACAAGAGCAGTAGAATTTCGTAGGATATAGTTAACTACCTAGCCACTTTCATCCCAACCTCACAACTAAGGCAAATGGGCGGTGCCATCTGACAATGTCTAACAGTGCCTGGAGTGAAATTAAGAGCCAACACACTGTTTATGATCCACAAAATTTATGAGATAGCGTAATAAAGTTATGTTTCACCTTGTTAATTACTTTGCTATGAGCGATGGTTTGTGAATTCGAACCTTGCCAACTGTTGTAAGTAATCATTTTCACAGTCAACAATAATGAGTGGATTGATAAACCAGCTGGTTGATCTCCCGATGAGACATCTTTTTCTATATAAGTATCCTCTAACAAATTGGTGCTATTATTTATTTATTTATTTATTTAATTATTTACTGATGCAGGTAGAAACACTTTGACGAAGTAGTTATTGAGCGACTCGAAAACTGCACTCAGAGGTTCTATCTATCCAAGCCCATTGAGATCCCACTGTTGGGCAAAGGCCTCCCTCATGTTCATCCACTCCAGTCTATATCACGCGATTCTCCTCCATCCCTGTTAAAACTTCTTAATCTCATCTTCCCATCTTGTGAACTGTCGCCCTCGACTTCTCTTTCTGTCTCTCGGATATCAGTTGGTGATTCTCTCTGACCATCGTCCGTCTCCGTCCTCTGTCCTGCCCATCTCCACTTAGCTTTGTTATCTCTTGGATGACATCTTTCACCTTTGTTTGTGACGAATCCAGACATTTGGTTTTCTGTCTCAAACATCTTTCTCTCCATTGCGAGTTGTTTTGTCCTTAACTGTGTCGTTTGTTCTTCTGTCAAGGACCAAGTTTCTCCTGCATATGTCATAGCTGGCAGTACACACTGATCAAAAGCTCTTCTTTTCAAACAGAGTGGGATAGTTTTTGCTTCCAATATGTTTGTTAGATTGGAGAACGCTGAGCTTAATATTAAGGTTAAGTAAAATTATGGATTTAATAATTCGCCTAACGCAATATTTATTCGCAGTTGAATGGAAGCTGTTCACGTTACAAATCTGGTGACGATAGTAAGAGCGTTCGCAAAGATTGACTTGTGCCTATGTTTCTATGACACCACCTTTCATACTTCCTCTCTTTTATTCATGCAGGTGCACTTGGAGTCATGTATGAGTACGGTCTTGGTGTACAGCCAGATCCCCAGTCAGCGTTCATGTGTTACAAGCATGCGTCCTCGAGAGGAAATATTTTTGCTACTGGAAGACTTGCTTTTCTTTACTACCGAATGAAACTGTTTAGGAGTACAATAGAGACATGTGAAAGGTACTTAACCAACGTTATTACCCCCCTTTTATAAGTTATTAGATACAGTGGTACTGATAGACAGGACCGTCTGATAGCGAAAACAAAAACAAGTTTACCGGTGACTTATCTTGGAACCAGTGTCTCACCACTATAGAGGGTAGGTCTCTACTGTACCGACAATTGTACTTGACACTAAACCGAAAATCAAAAACTTACTGGTCGTTATTAAATAGCGGCCTTATCCATTTTGTTGAATTCTTTCACTGCATTTAGATACTGTTAATATAAATGTAGTTTTTAATACGCATTTGATATTTGTCTAAAAACAGATACTTGTGGTACAGCTTTCAGTGTGTCTTGTCATTGGTCAAAACTCCTGCCTTTAAACAGCTGAATCTGGAATATTACAAATTAATTCTGCCACCGTCGTTTGTGTTTGTTTGGAGCCAAAGACATAACATGACGCCAAACCCATATACCTTGACATCTTTTGTTGAATACTCCCCTTTGGAACAACGATAAGGGTTTTGAGTTACAGATTTCACTGCTATACGAGAATCAAAGAAATAATACTCTTAAATTATAAATGCTCCCCACTGCTCCCTAAGGCTACACCTTTCTCAGTTTGTATGTTGATTGTACATTGACACTATTGGTTAGATCTGTATAAAAATTGCTAATTGTAAGTAAGTATGACCGAAACAGAGCACAATTCAAAAGCTTGAACAATCATATTGTGATACAAAATAATAACTTGAAAATAATCTTGAAAATTTGCAACATTGCGCTAAAAATGTACTTAAAAGCTTTTTCTTCAGTCACTCCTCAGAGTATGATACATCAGAAAGGAAGGTATAGATGTATGGCAGCCTTTTAATGGAGAAAAGCGAGTCAAAACTAGCCAGTCATACACAAGAAGAAAATAGACGAAGAGAAAATGAAAAAGCAAAGCTCTTTTGGAAGAATCTAATGAAAAAACTGAGTTCTTTCTGTCTACAGAGTCCTGCTTTTCCAATTTTAATCTAGACTTGGACGGAAGGGCGATCTAATTATGCCAACTATCCGAAAATGTTCGGCTTTTTAAAGCTTTTAAGTGTGTTTTTAGCGCAATGTCACAGAATTTCAAGGCGAAACTTAGAAGCTGGTTGATGAAATTGGACAGCCATGTCTTACATTTGTTAGACGAATAATTTTTTGCTTATGTTACTGTATAGTAGTTTTGTTATGCCCTGTGATTTTATGTAAACCATTATGAGTATTACATTTTTCATTTACTGTAAATACAGAATAGTTGACATTGAAGATGTCACAAGAGTAGCAGAAAAAACAGACTGCATTGATCGTTATGTTAACAAGGGATTGGCTTTTGCTTGCTTCTTGTATGCTCGATGCCTTCAGATTGGCAAAGGCATTCTCAAAGACGATGTGAAAAGCCGATATTATTATGCTAAGGTATTGGTCTATTCTTTTTTGCTCGCTTGTTTCTTTGTTTTTCGCCTTTCCGTTTTTTTTCTTCTTTTTTTACCTTTCTTAATACTTTCTCCATGTTTTATGATATTTTGTTCTTTTTATGTTTATGTGATCTTGTTTGTTTTCTTAGTTTCGGCCTGTTCTTCTTTGTTTACATATACGTTTCTGTTTACCTCTTCATTTTTGTGGGTATAGATAGCCCCGCACCCTACAACGCCGTAGTCCATACAGATTAGGTCGTCGAAATTGATTGCATATAGTACAACTGTTATGTTTTTACTCTTTTATTTTGGCATCTTCCCCTATTTGACACAAAGTAACTTTGTGTATACTGGTTTTCTATGCTGCCAATATATCGAACTGAACGTTAAGAGGCCCTACCTACTACTGTTGGTCTGCATTGGCCTAGGACGGTTAGAATTTAAGTTTCCTTGATAGCGACCATGTTGTGACCACAGAAGGTTTTCTCTTCTTTGTTGACATACCGGAATAAACGTTTAGAACGTCCAACATTAAGACAAAGTTCTCTTGTTCATTTTTTTGTTTTTATTTGCGTCTTTTATTTCACTAGGCTTCAAAACATGACTTGGATATCGTTGCGTGGATGAAAGATCTTGCGGCTGTTGGAAGCATTTAGCTATATAATGTCTGTTTTTATTTTCTTCATGTGTTGTTTTGTTGTCGTTTTTTGTTTTGTTGTTATTTTCGTCGTGTTTTGCTGGTTATTTGTTTGTCTCGTTTTCTTTTTGTTCCTTTATTGTCATTTGTATTGTCTTCACTGCCATTTTTTGTATTGATCTTACATTACTTCTTTGCTTTGCTTTGTTGGCGGTGTATTTTTCAACTGTGATTGCTATTAATAGGAAGATGGACATTCGAATTGGAACCAGAGACGTCGTGTTTGTAACGTTGAAAGAGCTTAACACTTCATATGTTTTCAAATGTACAGACATCAATGATTTTTCCATTCTGATGTCATGTTATGAAATATTGTTCATATGCATCAACTCTATTTTACGACGGAAAAATATTATTTTTTTGTAAAGTTAAAACGTAAATAGTAAAGAGTATCTTCTTAGCACGCTATTTTGATCATATGAAGACACTATATTACTGATTTTGGCCCTTGGTAGAACCTTCCTCATTCTGATGACATCTCTAAAAATGTTTTAAAATATGCTTTTCGTACCAAGATACCGCTATCTGCCTGTGTAAAGAAACTTATATATTTTAAGATGTAGAAAGTGTGATTTTTAGAAAATAGAAATACTTTGACAAGAGCAATTTTGTAGCCTTTGGCCTACTGGAGATGCCATAAAAAATGTTTACGGTAAACTTCTGAGTATCTTATTTTTTCCATTTCTTTTCATCGTTTACCAAACCACAGCGTTCTTCTTCTACCAACCTTGTGAGGTGGTGTCCAAACCTCTCAGTCTACAGTATACGGCTTAGTATACGATGTTGTATCTTACATACTACATTTGGCCTACTAGTTGTCATATGCCTGAGCCATTTCTTTCTGACATAAAAATATGAGGTACTGTCTGACAAAGGCGAAACCCAAAAGACAAATAACCATTAAGCTAATGAATTTCCCCTTACTTACCGTTCGGTTTGGGCTTGTGATACCAAAGACTTGAAACGTCTTCTACTCAAACTTTCTGTCGCAATGGCACGTCAGATTGATTGTTAGCTTTTCAGTTTGTGGGTTGCAAGTTCGATCCCGGTTGCAGTAATGCTGGCGCAATAAGTCACCCTAGGCAAGGTATGGCATCCACGATGGAACAGATGTACTGCATTTCGCCAAGAGCTTCAAAGTTAGTTCCCAAAAGTGATAAAGTAAGTGCGAAATGTTCAGGGCAACAGAGTGTGTATTAGATTAATACTTGCGTTTTCACGCGACACCAGGAACCAGATGGTGCCTCAAATTACTTCCAAAAATAATCATTGTATTAATGGGTCATCTCTGACGTTCTCGTGAGATTTCATTCATGTATGTCCTCATGTTCTTGAGATACTTGGCCAACAAACAAACAGACAGACAGACAGACAAATACTGCAGGCTTACAGGTGTAATTACTTCCTTCATGAATGAAACTTCGTATTCACTAAGTCGATGATCTTAAACGTACACTTAAATTTAACATATTAGAAGAAAGGCTTACCTTTCTGTTAACGCAAAACAAATGAAAAGCCTTGCGAGATTTCATATGGCAAGACTAAGCACAATTGAGATGAAACATGACAGTCACTTCCATTTTCATTCTGTAACCGGTTCTGAAGTCGAGAGGTATCTCAAAGGTATAAAACATTCGAAATCAACTGGCCAGAATGATCTCCTATCTGGTTCGATAAAGGATTGTGCTGCAATCATATTGCTGTCCCTGACCTTTATCACGAATCTCGTTGTCGATAGTTGTTTTCCCAAGTTAATGGGATAATCCAAGAATTGTTCCCATATGCAAATCAGGATCACAGTCAGGTTTTAACTACTGCATCCCGATATCAATATTGTCAGTTTGTGTAATGTATTAGTTGACCCCTCACGAGTTTATGTGATTCGTTTAAGAAAAAATTGTTGTCCGACATCCCATTTGGTTTCAGACCAAAAATATCGATTTCGTTACAATGTTTGCCTAGGATATATGGTTAGTAATATTTTCATCGGCCTCAACAACACTTTGCTACAATAAACCACTCAAAGCTATTAGCTATGGTTTAAGTGGAACTGAGCTTGTGTGGTTATAAATTACCTATTTAATTGAAATACACGAGTATCAATGAAAAAAAAAGATTATCTCAACAATCAACAAAATAAACAAAGAAACCCTCCAAAACAAGGGATCAATCTTAAGTCCTTTCTAGTTATACGTTATCAATTGTACTATTTCGAAGATTTCTCTTTCAAGGAAGTTTTGTTTATGATTTTGATCGTTAGTTGATTGTTTCAGCCGGTAATGTTGACGAGGATGCAACAATGTAATCAATGTTAACTAACTACAGTATAGCAATCTTATACTGTCAGTTAACCTGAGGATTTGTTTGCTGAAACGAATTTAAGACTTTCTATCTCTTACGCTGCTATGGGAAGAAGATTAAACCAGAATAAAAACTACTGACTGTATAATCCATAGTACAGTCGGTATCTTTTCCGGCTTCAGTGATGTCTTAGGGGTCCAGAGTCAAAAGTTAGATGTATGAAAACTGTGACTATCTTGTGATAAATTTGTCAGACTACACTTCAAAAAACGTAATCACATAACACAATATAAAACGTAACTGTTGTGAGGATCAATCATATCATGGCGTACCTATCAATTATTGCTAGGGTGAAATAATTTCAAATCTTGGCTCGGATTCTAAATTTTTTTGTACGATGGAAACTGTCAAGCCAGATAGCCAGTGGCTATTGCCTTGTCTAGGCCATATTGCATCAGGGCCCTGTATATTTCTCGTCTGTGTTGAGAATATCTCATAAAGTTGGACACAAGTGTAAAAAAACACAGCAAAATATTACAGCCAAGAATAAGCCTCTTCACGTGATTATAGCAGAGTAGACCAAAAGGAAGGTGAAGTGGTAGAGAATCATTCATTAACTCTTCCTTTGCCTGAGACATAGAATGGAGCAAATATTTTGGGGCCGTAATTAGCTCAACTATATCAAATAAGCACTGGTCGCATGTGTACGCAATCACTGATATAGCAGCAGGCTATATAAGATAGCATTCATCGGAATCATGAATGATTCTAACATGGATTTTAGAAATTTAATCAGACACTTCTTCTTAGTCGGATCCTTGACTTCTTGCCGAAAATTTTCAAGAGCGGTTCCTTTTTCATCGTGCCAATCGTCGATGTTGAATGGGAGAAACTTGTTATAACCATTGGAGACTAATGGATTCTCACCCAGAACAGAGAAACGTGGCTTTGCACAGTAATTGGCTTTGTAAGTGAATCCTCTTGGGGTATCCAAGAAACAATTACTTTTAAAAACTCACTACCATGATTGACAGTATTGGTTGTTTTAGTCAATTACCACACAGATCAGCCATTATTGAATTGCCACGCATCATGACTTGATTTGGTACTAATTCTGCCACACTTGCTCAAGACCCTTCCTTTGAGGCCAATAGCTGTTGTCTGTTGAGCCAAAATATTTGCATTTAGTAAATTTCTATCAGTATTATGTGGAACACTTTACTTTCAAAATGTTTTATTTGGTCCGAGAATTATGATTATGTCAGACTACGAAGCCGTTACTAGTATGATAATGACAAATATCATTTACATGACCCTCTGAATTAAGAATGCTTACTTCTATTAACAAATGCAAATTTTGTATCAAAGCAGGATAGTACCATTACAATGCTAATGCAACAAGCCCTTTGCCTCTTAGCAACGCACCACAACAGTTTCAAGTACTAGACGGTATGGGCACTAGCTAATCAAGATTTGCTGGTATGGCTGACATTGATTCGGAAATAGATGACTTCTGATCTTGTACTGTCGAACGTTTTCAAGTGCAGATTATAGGGTAGGCTTGATGCCCCAGGTAAAAGTGTTATGCAATACTGGCCTAAATGTTAGGCACCAGACGAATGGTGTTGTTTGAATTGACCTGTAGTAATCCCATCCCTGGGCCACCACATTATTTTGGAAAATTTAATTGTGCAGTTGCCATCCGAGATGGTTAAAAAAAATGAAACGCTTGGCCATAAGCTATCTTTGGTGGCCAAGGACATACAAATTCTGTTGGCAGTGCTCAGTTTATCGGCAAGAAACACGGAGCTCCAACGAACCAAATGAGCGTTCAGCATTTGGAATAGCCTGGTCGTCACCGTACTATTTGCAACATCAAATATATCTGACACGTTGAGGTAAAATATTTGTTTTTTTAAGTGTACATTACGTACGTAGTAGACATTACGTCAGGCTTCTATAGAAAGCACAGAGAAGATGTTATGGTAACACTGCAATCGCTATACTGATAACTTTAGAGGTAACATGGCGTATGACTTATGAAACTTAGTAATGTTTTGATATCTGAGTTTCATCTATGAAACTGATTAGAGTTTCAATTTATGTACCACTGTTATTTGCTAATGCTCTATGAGTATCCCCTGTTCTATTACCATAGACTTGGCTAGACTGCGAGCGTGGTCACGTGATGCATAACCTCCGTGGGTAGCAAAGATGGTAGCAACATAAGGGTTTGTAACCGCTGGATAAGTGCCGTATTCCTGAAGGGCGTTAGAGACCACAGCCTTCCACAGTTTGTCACCATTGATCTCGAGAAGAAACTGGATGAAGCGTCCTGCTTTCTATGTCATAGTCAGACTGCCTTTACACCGGGCCGGCCGAATATTTGACCGGCCAAATATTTGGTCAGTTGGCGCACCGACCACAAAGGCCACTTAGGTGTTGCGTTTACACGGGGCTGGTCACCTCAAGCAATCAAGGTCCTGTCATGAACAATGAAAGAAATTAAATGCGGCCAAAAATCACCATAAAACAAAGGGTACACTCTCATTCGATTTGTTAGCATTTATTTTCGAGTAGAATCGATTAGAACGTCTCCTCAGTTCACTGAATGGCTTCAAAAGGAAACGATAATGAAAAGAATTTCGTTTAGTCCGAAAATAAAACATGGTTTCTGTTAAGTGCTGTAATGGATTACAAAGCAAACAAATCTGCACAAGGCCTAGACTAGGAGACAGTAAAAAGCAAGTAAGAGGACATCACTGAAAGATTTACTACTAATTGCCTTAAAAATGAAGACTTTCTGTTGGAGCCTTCCCTAACATGATTTTATCCTCTTCGCCACGAATCACAGTCTTCTTTATCGTAGAGTGCAAATATTTGGCCGGCCAAAACCGTTTACATGGAGCCGGCCAAATATTTGACCGCCCGAGTTGACAAGAAGTACGCTTTCCTAGGCGGCCGAATATTTGCACGCCTAGGCAACCTAATTTGAGGTCGGTTAGGCAGGCCCCGTGTAAACGCAAAGCCAAAGTGACTAAATATTCGGCCGGCCCCGTGTAAACGCAGTCTCAGTCTCAGTTTGAGCTGGTAGCCATACTCTTAAACCTTAGTCAGTTACTTTTGAATTAGTCTTTTTGTCGTGGCTTTACCAATTCATACGCAATTATAGGACAGAACGGAGATCAAAACGTGTAGTATGGTCGCTTGTATTGAAGCAGTCAACATAGAAATTCACTTCTAAAAGGTGTTATTAGAATATTAACACAATTATCAAGATTGTTAAAGTGGCAGCGTCCACTAACTTAAGGGTCACAAAGTTTTGAATTTTGTAAGCTTATTCACTGGTTTTCTTTCATATCCATACATAAAATACGGGCCAAGTGACAAGTAAGTGAGAGTACTTCATCTCAAATTTCTCATGAAAACAAATCATATTTAAGCGGAGTATCTTTGTGAGTACAATGCCAGAGAAGATTACTTGTTTTAAATGCTTTTGGTGTAGATTCAATATGCCCCTAAACTGAAATCACTAAGCAGCAAAACAAATCTTGTATTGCAATTTTCACAGAAGTAACAACACATTTCTGTCAATTTAGACTCATGTTTGACAGTATCAATCAAATGCTGAACACAGCTGTGGCATTGTAATGCATACAAATTGTACTCTCAGTATTGTCACTGACTAAATACACGTGGACAGACAAGAGTTTAGAAGAACGTTGATTACTGTAATGTCTGGATGTAATTTGTGGTTTGAATTTCCCGCGCCTTTAACCCTTACAGTGCTACCATTTTGAAGCTCCTCTATTGTTATCCTTTGGACAATAACTGTTTCCCAGATCGCTCAGTCTAATTTTGTTAAGTCTATGGAGAATGCCAACATTTTCAGCAATTTTACTTGAAATGTAATATGGTAGTGATATATGATTCCGAGTCACACAAAAAGAAGTCGATTCATCTGATACTTCCCTCTTCTGCTCTGAAGCTAAGCTTTCTCGATTTACTTCCTTAAAACTGCAAATTCTGCTTCTTTCCGTAAGCTTTCGATTGCTTTTTTGTCATGTTTACTGCTACTCCTTGCATTTGTATTAGGAGCTATCCTATTTTCCAAAGACTCATTGCAACGTTAACAGCAACTGTATTTCTCGTTCTTATTTCGGCCTTATCCTGGAACCGATTAGTACCGATACTTTGTACAACGTCGACACGTATCGAGACACCAGTGACACGTACTGTACCTCTAAAGCTAGATCCTCTCTCGACATCATATTTTCTGCGCAGACAGTATAAA
>JANTCA010001396.1:0-12034 GCA_024741275.1 Chironex yamaguchii
TATGATTTTAGCGCAATGTCGCAAATTTTCAAGGCGATTTTCAAGTTTTGTACCACAAAAAGATTGTTCAATTATTTGCTTCCTTTACAAATTGTTAATTTTCAGAGAGTAGAACTAGGTACCAAGAGACCAACATATACTTACCAATTTCCATCTGGGTTGACCTATAGGAGAGAAGAAGAAATCTTTTAATCAAACAACTTTGAGAGAGTTAAGAGAGTAATTTATTGTGTTACAACTGATAGTGAAATGTTTACTCATCCATGATCTGTATTCAATAGGATCAAAGGACCTTGGTTGAAGTACAATTAAGGTTTGTCACACACTTTACACCTTACACCTAAATTATCTGACTGATATTAAATTAGTTTTATAGAATGAAGTGCTAATTGGTATACCTCTGCTATTTCCAAACCGAATGCTTTCAACTGGTTTTCTAAAGTTCTCAGTTCAACATTTCTTGGGCAATTGACATTCTCTTCTTCAGCTGCTGCAATTCTCTGTTGCCTTTCTTTCTCTAAGGCATCTTTCTTGTTCTGAGAATAGAAGACATGATAATTCAGCCTACAGCTAACAAATTGTGTCAAAATATCTTAATTCTACAAGAGGTGGGAACAAGCATTGAAATAAGCATTGTTTTTGTGTATTATACTATATATTTTCTTTTGCATATCATTAGAAATTAATGTAATGTCATCACAATGAACACATGTGTATTCAACATATAATAACTGTAGATAACTGACATCAGTATTGTAGACGTAGTAGAATAGATGCAAGATGGTCATTGTAACCCCCAAAACAACAAAGTTAAATGATTACCCTTCTCTTCTGTGCCTTTGTCAGTCTTGGCTCATTTTTGTGGGTCTCTTGCTCACTCCCAGCTACTTCAGTAGCCTGCTCTGGCTCAATGTTATTCTAAAACAAACAATTTATCATTACTAGTTATTTCTGTTTTTGATATTTAGAAGTGCATTAATTAACTAATTGATGAAGAGTATATGATAATATATTTTGATATTTATCTATCCTATCAATCCAGATGTAAGCAGCCAATGCTCCTTGCTTGACAATCAGCGGTATTCCATCTTGTATATACTTTAAAGTAAACACTTTAGCTATCTGTAATTTTTATGTTTGCTTATAACACTTTTGGCCTTAAATATGCAGAATGTCACTTCAATTGTCGGAGCTGATTATGCTTAAGAAATTAAAACCACAACCAAACATTTGTCACACTTACAATATACAAGTGTTACTTACATGGATTGAACAGAGTTGTAACGTTTTTCTGCATAGTTGTAACAATTTGTCACAGTGTTGTCAGTCAAAGTGTTAGCTTTATAAATGTTATTTTAGGTCAAACAGTGCTGTTAATTGTATTATAAGAGTGAGTTTACTTGTTTCAGCTACCTTTTGAAAGTTTTCTATTTCTAACATGTGCTTTTGTTTTAACTCCACTTCAAGAGATGCTATCTCAGCAGAAATTTCCTTCTTCCTCTTCTTGTCACCTTTTGGTACACTGTGCTTCAAAGACTGGATTTTTGCTAGAAGCAAAAGAAGTCAAGATTCATTTAGGGAAAATATGCAACAGGAACATGTACTAAAATGCTTTGACTATGTTTTTCATTGTGGCAGAAAATAGCCAATTTTATCTGAGTGGTATGACCATCAATGACATTGCTGAGTTAGCATGTATTACCTGGGTGATTGCTTGGGTTGTGTGTTGACCACAAGCTTATAACAATGTCAATATTGCCTTTAACTTCAACAGGTTTGACTTGCTGGGATGTATTTAAGCTTAAACAGCAACATGGACGTGCCCCAGACCGTTAAATAGTGCAGTTTATATATTACATCTATGGTGTGGAAGTATAATATTAAAGTACATACATTTCTGTTAGTACAATTACCCATGTTAAGTGTTCACATACAGTTAAGCTGAATGAACAACTGAACAATTAAATAGGCTGATATAATGTGTACCCCAGTAGCTTATCCTCTGGATGTGCTGGGTGACACCTTGTAAATATCATTGTCAAAAGTTTGTATCACGTTTTTGAGTATGCTCATCATGTCATCAGTCATAAGCTTTTTTTGAGCTACCTTTTGAGAGATCTTTCCCCCATTATTAGACTGTCAGAGTCATGACACAAGGATTTCAAACATTTGGATAAGTTGTTTAAATCTGTCACAGCTGGGCTTAAGGTAGAGTGGTGCACACCTTAAACAATAACATACCAGGAAAGCCAGTAGACAATAGGCATTTTCCCTAACAAAATTCCAGGAAAACACCAGCAAAAGAACAATGTAAGTTATGCTCTAACAAGTAGCTCCACATTAAAAAGGAGGCTAAAAGTCAAAACAAAAGTAATTGCAATAGGAATTGCCTAAGATAATAGCCGAGTCAATATTTTGCTTTTGTTTTGTTTCTTTTCAAATAAAACTGACAGCAATTACAATTGCCATATTATTCCTATTTTTTATATTAGATTGGGATTTTGATATGAGGATCCACAATTAATACAGTAAAATGTAATATAAGGCTACTGCTTCCATTTGTAGCACCTAGGTGAGTGCCCCACTGTATGCCACATGACAGGCAGGTTTTAAGGTCTTCAAGGAAACTAAATTTATTAAGAGAAATATCTCATTGGTACGCTTGAATACTATGCATGCTACCCAGTATCAACAATGAGAAGTTGCTGCAGAATCTTTCTGATAGCCTTCTTCGCCCTGCAAAGTGCTTGACATACACAGGACTTGTTTCTGTTTGTGCTTTTGAAAGAAATTAGACTTAATTTTCCACATTTTCATGCAGTCCTCTCAACATACAGGTTTTAATCAGAATTGTAGTTGCCAGGAGCTGTTTTGACTATTGGTATTTTTTAACAATCTTTTTGTGATACCTCCATTTATAAAGCATTGTCTATCGTACACATTCACTCCGTTTCTCACGTGTGCGAAGACGTATGTAGTGACGATCTCAACATGCTTTGCAGTCTGGTATACAGCGCATAACAGAGCCAGAGAAGATAAGACAACAGGCTTGTGGGATTCACCTTGTAGTTCTTTTGTCTCCCGTTTCTGGCGTCCTTTAAGGTCATCGAGTGTTATTTGTTCATCCGCCATCCTAGTCCAAAGGAAAGACGTCTTGCGTATCAATTCAGATGTAAGCAATTAAAGCTCCTTGCTGGACAATCAGCCTCATATAATTTTGTATTTTTAAGTATCACGTATCGATTCATCGGAAGATTTTGTGTTTATTGCAAGATACCATGTCACCACTTAGATAATGTGACAGTATTGACAATGTTGTTGATCTAAATTGCCCACTATTGGTGTGTTGACTTGGTATATTCCCCCTCATTCTGCTCCATAAAATGGCAAACTTTACTTTTGTTTAAAATGCCTCCTATAAACATAATTTTCGTTCTTCGATGCTTTGTTATTTAGATTTTAAAACAAGTAGAGTTTTAAAATAGTTTTTACAATATTATAAAGTTCGACTAAGGAGTACAGCATTAGCCCCCTATGTTTCCTTGGATGTCACTGTCCCAGCATGCTTTATGGCGGCAATTGGAACGAAATTTGAAAATCTGCTGTGAAACTTGTAAGATGGGGGATGTTTACGAGGTAGGCCCTTTGTACTTTTCTTTATGTTTCTAAGCTTTCCAAGAACAAAATAATGAGTTCTTCCTTCAACGAGTTGAGAAACTTGTGGAATGAATTATATCTCTCGAAGTAAACCAGACATTGCTCGAAGCGCAAATTGTAATGCCGAAAGACTTGCAGCCACGACAAGTTTATCCGTTGCTCGTTTCCAATAACTGGCTGAACACGTTTTGTGTAACGTGCATAAAATGAAAGATTTTCGAATAAAAAAGTAATATGGTCTTGCTGACGTCTGTCACGGCAGGTTCGGGCTACCTATGGGGACTGTCATTCTCACCTCAGCATGGCGCCAGTATGCTGACAGCATTTTTAGAACATTCTTGAGGGCAAATTTGGTATTTGTCTTTGTACAGGCACTATTCATGGTTTTAATATTCCTGGCCATCAAAATGGACTAAATTCATGCTTTAATCTTTAATCTATGCAAGACGGTCTAAATGTTTAGTGATAATGTTATTGGAATATTGCCCTCAAACTCAAGTCCTAATTTTTATTACTAAAGTATATGCCTAAGTAACTTACTTAATTCTTAAAGTACCTGAAAGACGTTGCTGCAAGAAATTATGGAAATGCCACACCCCTTTTCACTGACCATGCTAACAAGACACCAGTAAGTTAACTTCGCCCGTGTTCCTTAATCATGATGGCTATTTAAGAAGAAAGATTATATTCTTAGTATTCCTCCGATTTCTGATTTTTTAAATGTAACTTCCTCCGCAGCACTCCATTTGCACTGATTGTTCTTGCAAGTAAGGCAGTGCAAAGCACCCATAACAGAAGCCAAGTGTGAAAGAAATTTCACATAAAAATTAAAACAGAACCCGGGAATTATTGTAATTATAGATTAGCTTTTGGCTGTGGCATATGTTGAACAGGATCAACTTTAGAGCCCTTCACAATTCTGGTTCTTTAGTAAAACTGACATTTAGAAAGCTTTTATCATCTTTACCCTCTGACACTTGGTTCGTTGGTTTCTTATTGGTCAATTTTCGATCCCAAAATACAGTACAAATTCTGCTATGTTTTCTGTAACTGTTCTGACGAAGCTATGTGATCAGTGTCAGATAAAAAGCTTTATGGATATCAGTTTTACTTAAGACTGCTTTTTAAGTTTTGTACTTTTAGGAAAATTCTGGTTCTCAAAAGTAAGTGACCCAAATATAAGGTCATGTAAAACTGCACTTGTCTTAGAGAGCATCATAATATTTGTCATTCAACAGCTTGAGTAATTGTTATAGATTCTGCAATGTTTTTCAGTGGTGGCACCATTAACTAAGATGTCCAGATGCACAACCCCAGCTAAACCTCAACTGCTCTATAATTTCTTTAAAGTACCCTGGAGCTAAGGTGGGCTAATTGCAAAAGGCAATCACAGATCTAGTAATACTTCACAGTGTATTGAAAGCAAGTCTCCTTTTTGCTGATTGGGTAAGTTCAATCTGATTGTAAGCATCTGCCAGTTGGATTTCTGTAAAACCATAGCCACCACCCAATTTGTGTATCAAATCTTCTTGAAGCTGTATTGCCTGCCTATGGGTCCTAATTGTTGATTGATGTTAACTGAATAATCACTGCAAGCTGGAGTTCCATAAGGTCAAATTTGAACTGCCTTCCATACACCATGAGCAAATTCCATAATTGTAAGCTTAAATGAGGTGCTCTTGATAGCAAATGGCACTGAATGAGACTGGCAAAATGTTAGGTTTTTGAATTTCTCCTCTAGTTGAAAATCCTAAAGGCAACCTAATTCTTTTATAAATATATTTGGGAATTTCTGGCCTGAATCATCAATGTATGTTTCCTGTCAGATTCATGTTGCTATCTGGAGTTTTGGTATGTTGCCTTTCCCAACTGGTTCCAATGCCTTTTGAAGTAAAATTTCCCCGGTATCAAGCTCAATAAAGTACTTGTGACCATTGCCAAGCTGGCACTTCCATAAATGAAGAGAATGGTGTCCTGTGATATCAGCTCAAACCTCATTTTTACAGCGAAACCTATGATTATATGGATACCAGTGGGAACCACCCACTTCCTTATGAGGAACTATTTACTGGGATCAACATCCCCACTTGCATAAAAACTTGAAACAGTATTTGGGTAAGTATTTAAAATTTTTGAAATATTTGACATAAGAACCAACTGGCCTTATTGTAATCATTAAGACCACACAAATTTCACAATCAACAGTATGATTTGATATTTGCAAATACTGTCTTGAATATCAATATGACAATATTTTTCAAAAAGTTGCAAATTTGAGCAGTTCATGGGATGCAACGAGTGCTTGAAATAAATGGACTACAGCTGTTTTTGAAAAAAACTTCCTTGGGAACAGTGTATGATATTCTGCAAATACCAGAAAAACAAAACGACTTCAAAAATTGTATCTAACAAGGCACAATTACTTTGGTTTCCAAGACTTTTAATGCTGTAGTAAGGCATGTGCACAGAGCAAGGGTAAAATACTAGCTAACTCAATAGCAAAATATTTGTGATTGTCTCTCTTGGATATCTCCAACTATGTGTTCTCAGTAAGGGACACTCTATAGTAAAGCAAACTGGTACTTTTATGTAAAAATCTCTTTTACATCTAAATGTATGATCGCATGGATAATAGTAAAAGTAAACCACCTCTCCTTTACGAGGAATCAGCTGCATTAATCCCATTGCCAGAATCTTCTTGCAGTGCCCTCTGTGTCCATCCTTCCATATCCATACTAGAGCCATCTTTTGTCACTCCCTGTAGTAGACGTTCTGTGATGAGTGATATGTCATTGACTAATAATAGATTAGGTGGATAGATAAGATTGAAAATGCAAACTCAAGGGTTCCATCAGCAACAGAATAGGAAATCATCATGAGGAAAACCCCTTTTAATTAAATAATAAAACTGGCTTGGTGGAGGTTTGTGCTTTTGGAATGCTTCTAGTTTTACTGAATGCATCATTTTGGCTGAATATGGTTGACAAACCATTATTTTGTCAGTTACTACATTTTTTGCAGATGTTTGACTTAGTTTCTACTTATTTCATGTTACACTATCAAAATTCTTTTACTTAATGTGTCATTGTGTTATGAGATGTGTGTTCTTCAATTCTCTATAAACCCAGTCTTACTTCTCGTTTTATGATATAATGATAATAATTTAATAATACTTTTTCCTAAAATTTTATTTCTGCAGTATTCTCTGTTGTGTTTTGCTTGTTTTTTTAAATGCTGGTTTAACCTAAGCAGGTCATGTTAAACTCTTAATATCTTCCCATTTTAAGTTCCCAAAGATTGGTTTAATATTTCATCACCAATTGCATGTTTCTGAATGGCTACGTATATACTCTACAACTACTGTCTTCCTTTCAGGTTGCAAAAATTATCTCATTTAAAAAGATAAAAAACCGGAAATATTATCTAATAAGATGGTTAGGCTATGATGCCAGTTTTGATTCATGGGAAGAGGAGAAGAATCTTATTGATTGTCAAGACCTTGTTGATGAATTTTGGGAGGAGCAGAATGTGGTAATGTAAAGATTGGTAACTTAGGCAAACTGAAATTAATTTGCTATTCAACACATTGTATAATACATTTCTTAACTCCAGGACCCCATTGTAGCCTTACTAGGTGCAGATCTAGATTTGCAACTGACCAGGAGTTACCCAAGGATCAGAAGTATTGATCATGAACAAGAATTAAGGCCTACGCTCAAAATTGTAACAGTCATTTGTTCAATAAAGCAAGCCAACAATCAAGCAGAATTATACAGTTGTACAATATTGTTGGCTTCATTTTATTCTTTAATTTTACTATGTAAAAGTGACATTTTCATTTCCTAAATCCTCTGTACCAATAAAACACAATTTTTAAATATTCCTAAGACATTCCTTAGACAATAGCTGTCTTGATATTGAAACACAGCTCATTTACAGGGGTCTATTCTTTGAAGTTGATGTTCTGTGATTATAATTCCTACGTTTGTTGAAACTAACAAGAATATTTGGTATTTTAAATTTATTTTTGTGATAATTTTACTGATATGATTCTTGATATTTTAACTGTTTTTGACAATTTCTAATTAAGTATCTTTAATCTCAGCAAACTTTTAAAATTTTGCATTTGAAAGATGGACCTCAAAATTACAAAGGTATGTTTATCTTTGTTTTATGAGCTTGGTTTCATAGTTTGATAGACTGATGTTGATCTCGTTGAATTGTCTTTTTCTATGATGTCAAGTACTTTTGTTGGTTGCAAAGTATAACGTTCTTTTATTCAGGTACAAATAAGGATGAAGTCTATTACTCTTGACTTTTTCCAGTACTTTAACATATTTCTTTGTATGTTTGGGAGCCAAGTGATTTCTCTTGCCATAACATAACTGACTTTAATTATAGAATACTCACTACCAAGCATAGGTAATTCCCATGCCAGGTTTAGGGAATATAATAAGGAAAAGAGCTCTTTATAAGAGTGGGTTCCTGTAACTTCTCTTGCCAATGGTATTTTGTTGTAACTTCTCTTGTAATGTGGAATGCAACCTGCAATTGCTGGCATGCTAGAACATCATCTTATCTGTTGCAAGATTTTGCAGCCCAGTGACACCAGTACTCTTGTACAGCAGTGCACTATTGTGCTTGTCCAGTCACTCAATTCACAGCATGCTTTCTTTTAGTTGTTTCCATGGTAATGTAATTTTTTTTGTTATTGTTAACTATTGTTTTCGATCAGAATGTCTTTTTACTTTTTCGGATGTCGTGTTACTTCATTGTTAGTGAGTTGGTTTAATTACTGGTCATGTTTAGTTTATTTCTTATTTACACTCTGCAAATATTCTAACATCAACTATACCACAGTGCCTACTGACATCAAGTCTAAAGTGCTTTAGTACATGAAAATCTACTTTTGGAAATTCTTGATGAAAATAACTTATTTGGAAAGTCTATCACAAAATTATCCCAAATGTACAACTTTACAAAAACGTATAAAAATTATCAGAGATTTGCCGAATCGATAGTCAATCAATTCCCTATCAAAGCACTAAAGCAAGCCAATAACAGCAGTGGCTCTACAGGAGCTGGGTTACTGATTCGTTTGAGCCTGATGATTACGATTAACTGCTGGAGATTTCCCTAGGTTATTTCTATCTTAACAATTATTTGCAATTTAGTTCCTTAAAGCATGTCTTACCTTCAATTGTTTCAAACAATTAAAAGTCATGAAAAGAGCATTTTGATTTGTTGATGTTATGGTGTGGTACAAAGTCTAACGGATTCTATTTGCTTTAGTTGCAAAAGTGTGAACTGCATGTAAGTAGTGATATTTTTATTTCATTTCTTTTTTAGAAGACACATCTGATGAGGATTTATCAATAGTAAGTGAGAACATTTTCAGTTTTTGGTCATCCATAATTCGTACAGTTAGTTATTTAGTATGTTATGATATATGGGCCATTCACCTTTGTTAGACTGTATGTATTCCTTTAATAGTTAATCTTGGCCTATGGTAGAATTCAGGGGTGGCTGGGGCCAAAATAAATAGGTATTGAAATTTTAGGAAAAGAATTACTGTCTCAAGGGGAGTGCAAAGAATACCCTGCCTATAAATTTTGGGTTATGGAACACTGTAATACATCACAAAGAGCTCTTTTTAACTAATCACAAAGAAGATATTCTATTTTGCAGTCATTACATTGTCATCGAAAAATTGGAATCTTAGACATAAGAAGTGAAAACATTTTCTTGTCTTTCCAAGGCTAATTTGTAACTTTATTTATTTTTATGCCGTTTAGCAGCCTTCAATTTACACATTTTTTTCACTACTTCATTTGAAAACAATGATTCATTTTACACCAACAGGAAACGTTTTAATTGCCTTATGCATGCCATAATGTTTGCTCTCAGTGTCAAACACGTGCATATTATGTTCCGGTGCATAAAAGTTACAGACAATTGAGCTCTAATTTTTACACACTTATTAATCTAATCTTAAATACTGTAATTGTGTTAATTGTAAACTTAAAGATAATTAATCACAACATTGCAATAATGGATGCATTTAGGATATCGGTTAAAATTCAATACCAGGAAAAACAGAGTTTAGGAAATCAAAAGCTTTCAAGAAATTTCAAGAATTTCAAAAAGTACCCAACATGACTATAATTGAAATTCCATGCTGTTCTTAAAGTGTGGAAATACCTGTAACATCCTGGTGCTTGAGAGTTGAGGTGCACGAGGGCTGGTAAAATGCTTCAAGTGAAAAGGAAAAGGGCCTTGGATTAAAAACCCCAAGGGTTGCTGTTGTCATCAAAGATTATATTGCAATTGAACTTGCGGAGACTTGCCGCCTCTAGAAAGCCACTGAAATGGCAAGGTATTGAGGATTTGGATTGATTATGTTGGCTTCTAAGAGGGACTCCATCATCTCAAAAAGACGTTCCTGTCTGCATTTTGAAGCTCGCCATCACATTTATGGCTTATTTTTATGATTTGAATCAAGTAGAGTAGTAACGATTTTTTATTCAAAATGCTATAGAGTTGGATAATCATAGACCCTTTCGTAGCCAACAAGTAGTAGACACTAATGACTATCATAACATTGGAAAAATTTGAGCATTGGATTTAAGATATTAAACTGCTTTATTTTTGCGCAAGGTCTTGCATTTTTTTAAACGCAGACACTGTTGCTGAGTGAGTTGATTTCTTCGTTGGGATCGCAAAGAAGATTGAAACACCACAACGACACTCGTTTCCCCTAACGGGATCCATCACAGAAAACTTTAGTCAAAAGCGAAAACACGGGGAGCCTCGCCATAGTATTTAGAATGATAACTGAATATGTTCTGTTCAGACACTCATTGTCATAAGGCCAAACGGACAATGGTAGCCAGCGTCACAAAGGGCTCTAGAAACAAAGAGATAGTATTGAGCACAGACTCTGAATACCTCACGTACTACACTTCTATCATAATGTGTAAATTTCAACAGCTATTCTTCAGTTCACTGAATAATAATTCCTGAACAGATTATCATCTTCAAGAAAGAAACTACGTAGGTGTGTCATTTCTGACATCATAAAAGGTTTCTTTAATGAAGAGCCATGCCTATTGTGCAAGAGTTTGTTACAGGAAAGAAATTCTGGAAGTTAAATATTAGGATATCTTTGAAAAAAATAGTTATTCAGTGAATACCTTGAATACCCCTGAGCGCCACCCCTAGGAGAATTGCATGTTTTGGCAGTCATTTTTGCTTTGCAGGCTTACTAGAATATTTTGAATGCGCCAAAATGTATAAAGACGAGAATTTTCGGATAATTGGCACAGGTACATCATCCTTTCAGCTAAGTGTATTAGAGTCTGTCTACATTAAAACAAGAAAACCAGTACTCTGTAGGCAGAAAGAGTTCGTTTTTTCACTTGGACTCTTCCAATAATGTTTTGTTTCTTCATTATCTCTTTCTATGTTTAATTTCTTGTTCATGATTGGATAGTTTTCATACATATTTTGTATAAATAGGTTTACATATAGATGTACTTTCCTTTCTGATGTTTCAGACTCTGAAGTGTGTCAGACGAAAAGAGCTTTTAAGTATGTTTTCAGCGCAATGTCGCAAATTTTCAAGACGATTTTCAAATATACTTTCCTTTGTAATGATTGGTACTCTGAAGAGTGTCAGACAAGAAAAAGTTTTTAAGTATGTTTTTTGCACATTGTCACAAATTTTTAAGGTGATTTTCCAGCTTTGTACCACAATAATAAGGAAGGTGTAATTGGACGATATATAAGTTTGATGTTGACAAGGATTTTATTGTATGCACAGAAAGACATGTATGCAGAAAGTTGAAGCTCTACGGCAGACCCAGCCTCCAGAAGGTTATAAGTGGGCAACCTTTATCATGCAATCAGTAAACGATAGAAATTTGTATAGAAATGTCTTAAAAGCCTGATAAAGTAAAACATAGTAGTAACATGATCCAATTAACATTGAAGATAGCCAACTCTTTACAATATAGTCTCTATAACGATAAATTTTAGAATCCAACATAGAAATCCGTGAGCTTATAACCAGGAGGCTTAAATAAGGAGAAATTTGTTTGTGTTGTTGGTTGCGTTTGTGCAGGTGCCTGTACGTGTGATTTTACACTGTCATGTTTCCATAAGCATACCAGACAATTTGTCTAGTTCAAGTTTTACATTGTTGATAATCTTAAACACATTTTCAGAAAAGATGCAAGATAGTTCGTTTAAAAGATGGACCATATGTTCAAGGTAGGTGCTCTTAAACTTCAATACGTAGTGTCACTTGAAATGGGGGTAAGGCAGAGGGTAACAAGTATGTGATTTATGTATTTGTCTATTACTATGTTCCTAATAT
>JANTCA010001397.1:0-12033 GCA_024741275.1 Chironex yamaguchii
GATCTTTGAAAGCTTCTATCAAAGCTCAACCCATTCCATCACATTGGACTGATACTCTCCCATTAATTCTACTTGCTCTTAGATCTACGGTTAAATCTGACATTGGTTTTTGTCCAGCAGAACTTGTTTTTGGCACTCCGAATACTTGAATGCTGGTATACGAGGCTCTTGCTTGCCAAACCCCCACAGCCAACACCCCACATCTCATCCACAAGATGTCAGCTCGATGCGGTGTGACCCTGAATGATGTTCCCACAAGGACAACGGTAGAAGCCATGGCAAGAGAACTAGGTGTGATTGCCGAATTGCAGACTGGGGAAATGCTGATGGAGAATGCACATTCTACAATCGGATTTGATGTGACAACTCAAGAGGGGGCACGTGTCAATGAAATTCATTTTTCCACCACAACAAATTGTTTGCTTGCAGCTGTAGATGAATTGGCTGGGGAACTGGCCAGGCCTATTATGATCATAAATGTGACTCTGTCGATTATTTGGCAACTGTATATGTACATTTTAATGGAGGAGAGTATGCAACATGCAGACATGAAATCATTGCTAATATATCGAACTCCCTTACAGATCGATGTGCAGCAAATCATGCCACAATCAAACTTTTAAATGAGACATGGGATAGCAGTTTGAACGAGCTCAACTGCCATTTGCACCCGCTCGATTTCATCTCTACAAAAGAGACGGCGGCTGTGAAATCATTTGAAAAGGAAGAAAAAACACCCCAACAAAAAATCAAAGGATCAGACTGTCTTGCTGGTGATAATGTAGTACAATTTGCAGAACAAAGATTCAAAGGGAGACCCGTAAGGTTTTATCATATTCCTGCAGGAAAACAAGTTGCCCAGAGGAATTCTTCCTCGGAAAAGGGGCAATCGCCTGCATATTATCTTCAATATCTGTGGGGTTCTCTTCCAGCATTATGACATATTTGAGCAGTACCTGAGGAAAGGGCCAACCCTTGGTGGACTTCGGGCCAGTGTTCATCATGACTTTGTGTCTCCTCTTGTGAAGGTGGAGCTTCAGATCCTAGGCCTGATCGGAAAAGTTCTAACTGGTCCATGGATGGAACTTTTTTATAGATCTAGCAGTGATCAGATTAATCATGTTGAGGGCATTCAAAAAGTAAAGGAGGTGCTTGCTGTATTTCAGGACCTGAAGGAGTGACTTCAAATATTCTGTCAATGGAGAAGGACGCCTTCCACCAGGAGATGGATAGGTGAGACCAAACCCGGCAGGCTCTAAGGGTGGCACCAACAGATATTGAACTGTGTGATAAGGTTACCAAGTGTTCCATTGAGGGGGTTATTGAAGTGTTGCAGAGGCAGTATAAAAGGTACTTTGATATGGAAATCATTGACATTCTGCATGAGGAGACAGAGTCTGCAAGGCTTCATAGACTCTGAGCAACTCATGGGAATGTACTCAACGGTCAAATCAAACGCCTTAAGTAGCAAGCTGTGCTATGTATCAAGCAAACTTAGAGCAGTTAAGAACAAAACGGTAGATTACCTGGATCAGCTGGAAGTAGAAAAAGGGATGCAGTAATTAGGAAGGCGAATAACCTGGCTAAAAATCAGAGAATTTGGAGGCGAAAAAAACCAGAAGGAATTGATGGAAGAAATAGCAGGACGACTTGCAGAAAAGGAACAAAAGAATGATGAAAAAATGAGGCGGAAAATTGAGAAGGTGCTTCAGAAACTAGGGCCAGTTGATGCTAGTAGTGTTGAGAAGAAATTTCCAGACTTGAATGAGAACCAGGTTGAGACTTTGGTGCAGCTTGTGAATGGCAAATGTGTTGGCTACAGGATGAGCCATATTTTGTATGAGGACAAGGAACAGGTTGCATACAATGCATTGCTGGAGAAGAGTGTTTGGTAAGGCTATGAGGAAGAAGTATGTTGTGTCCTACTGGCCGCTGGAGAAAACCATGGAGGATTCCACGGAATATGACATGTCGGTCTATGCCCTGGGTGCAGACTTCATCTTAAAGGATTCAACAATCTAATTCTGAAATGGCTGTCTTGATCTTAGCTTTGCTACCTGCAATGTGCCTTGGTGGAACATGAGTTATACTGCTCATGAAAGAAGTAGGACAGTAAGGGAAGTGATGTTTATCGTCGACATCATTACGAATTTTTTTGTCACCGTGTTAAAGTTCGGATCAAAGAAGAGGGGATCATGATCTTTTGTGTATAAAGTGTTATGAATATTTTTTCTGTCATCAATAGGCATTTGCTTTTTTCTTATTACAAGATGAAGAATAGAAGAAAAAGAAAGGAACGTTTATACTTAACATAGGTCAGAGCTGGCATGAAAATGCTAAAAAAGGATATCCATCAAAGAATGGACGTAGTGGTTTAATTGCAAAGTTCAATATGTACAGCTGGTATTTGTGAACAAGGATCATAAAGAATATCTATGGTGTAGAAAGCATCTAGTACCGCTAAAGGAAGTGTGGAAGTACTTCCAACTGCAAAGTATTTGTTGGACAACGACATAATGTATGGAGTATGTCCTCAGTAATGCTTTTTTATTATGAAAGTAAAAGGGTAGAAAGAAAGACAAGATATTTCGTACACACAAACGCCAAAATGACTACATTGAAGACTTGTCTGTGTCCTTATCACGTTATCGTAAATCTGCCTGAGAACAAGGAGGTAGACTTCTCAGACATTTTCAAAGAGAAGTATAAGACTGATCTAGTTGCCTATCAACGGTAGCCGGTCAGGGCACTACCATGCTCATCATCTTACATGGATGAAGACAAACTGTATAAACGGTAAAAGATATGTTCTAGCTACATCAAGGACTACTTTGAATTGGAGGTACACGAAATTCTGTGCTCGACAATGAGTCTCGAGAAAACGCGGCCCCACCTAAAAAGAAGCAGCAAAACAATTGAGGATGGTCTTCCCTTATTCACGTGTGAAATGTGCAGTAACATGTGGGATGGACACGCACAATGTGACTGTTTTTTATTTGATAGTTTGGACTGTACAGATAATGCATCGTCTTCTCATTAAGAAAAACATGTATTCCCTAATAAAAAGGTGAAGCAGGTTAAGTCTAATACTACTGAAAAGTTTTATGAGGAGTTTCTTTCTAGAAATACTCTTAACTATGAAGATTTGAAAGATGCTATTGTTGATGATGAAGAATTGCAGTCTTTAGCTAAGAAACACGCTTTGTTGTGGTCTAAAATGTGTGTAGCTGTATTTAATCTCCTTAAGAGTATAAAGACGCCTTCCTATAGAGAAAATGTAGATTCTGCCATAGATACTCACGGTGATGTAATAATGGATTTGATAGAAGTCCTCACTGGTCACACATCTGGTAGCAGAACAGAGCACGAAAGTTCGAAACTTGGAGGGTGATGAACATGCTGAAGGACAGCCTCCTTCAAAGAGGGTCAGGGGTAAAAGGGTTTCCTTTGTTAAGAAAGATTAAGTACCCGTGTATGCTCCAGGGGACCAGGAGGATGATACTGGGTATCCCTTTTGGCTGTTTTTGTGCAATGACAGTGTAAGAAGTGATGAAACAATCCTTGGAAGATGGCTGACCCAAACAGAAGAGGACAGAAGACTTGTGACACTGAGACACCGTAGAAAGATTTTTGAATAAAATATTCTAGTGTTCAACAACCAAAGGGTTGTCTTGACCAATTCCCATTTCGAGGGAAAAACTGACACCAAGTATAAGGTAAATGTAGCAGCATGCGAATGGCTTCAGGACCTTTCATCTGACACTTTTAATTATACCTAGCAGTGTTCAAGCTACATGAAAAAACCTTTGCAGAAACACTGATCTGGGATTTTGTTGAAATAAAGAAACTCAATTTCTATTTACAAAACTATCCTGTGCACTAGTGATTGCATTTGAAAACTTTCAGCCTAGAAAATTAAAAGTACGTTAAACTGTGACAAAATAATTCCCTCTTATATTTAAGAAAGGTTGCCAGTGATGTTTCTATCAATGACAAGCAAGTCTAGAAAGGGGAAAATTTCCAAAGTTGATGTCACCACAGCAAAAGGTATTAATGTGCCAACCACAAAAGGTAGAAAAAACAAGTCTGCTGTTTCAATTTTTAAGGAGCAGGTCCAATGTGGTCCAAACTTTGGTTGTGCAATATGCAACAGGTGTCTATATTTACGCAGTCTCAATGTTTCACAACAAAAAGTATCAAATGCCTTTACACCTTTCATTATCAACTGGTTTACAGTTTTGATTGCAAGCTTTATATATGTATAACATGATCAAAAATTGAAAAAGAAAAGAACTTGCCAAAATTTCTTCAGATGAGCATTGTGCGGAACTGGCATTCCAGTATTTGTTTCCAACAGGTTTGGTTATCAAGCAGCATGCAATGTTAAACTTAGTCCCACTAAACATTTGAATCAGCGGCTGTTGAACTACCAGAAAAACTTTGCATCAGATCCAGATTATAAAGTATATTTTTTGCATGCTCTGTTTTACAGCAGCTCAACTTGATAAGCAGCATAAATATTGCAATGAAAAAGTTAATTGTACAACTTGTATATAAGAGGCTAATGACAAATTATTGAAATCAAGATTTATTGACCCATACTACGCACAAGACTCCTCAAGTCTGGAATATCACAGACTTGGACTGAAACGGGATATGCCAATATGCACAGTTTTTTGTCAGACTGCAGAAAGCACGAGAAGGCAAGGTCACATTTGGAGGCTTATAAAACATGGAACACGTTTGATGTTGCAGAGACAGTTGACGTTTTGTTTTCTCGTGCTGGGAGAGAGGAGATTGAGCGTCACGATGATTTTTCTATTGGTGTTACCTTGATTCTTTTGATGTTACTCTATTGTTGTTGTTCTTGTCGTTGCTGGCTTTTTTTACCTTCAAATTAATCGTTTATTTTTCCTTCTAGTTCTTTAAATGGTAAAGACCAAGTGTTATAGTTTTATTGTAAATAGTTTAAAGTTTTTCTAGTAAATAGTTTGAATTTGAAGAAAAGGGAAAAAGGATTTTCTGAGTACTTAATTTTTAGCAACACTTTTTCAAAGTGTTAGCAAAGCACAGCTTTAGAAAAAAGGCTTAGGAAAGCGCATCAGCAATATGCAATCATGCTTAAGGATATGGTGGCTTTGAAAAAAGCCGTTGTAGTGGTTTCATACTCCCCACCATCCATACAGCTGTCCATTGATCCAACTATTAAAGACAGCCACTTCTTGTTGAGGGCAATGAATCATACTGTTAGCTGTCTTCTTGAAAATGAGATGACTTGAATGACGACACTCCCAGATCGGTTTTGGAAGCAGAGAGGTGTCATTTTAAGATGACTTCTATCCCTCCAATTTTGCACATTTCTGATAGCGACGCCTATAACATTGCTTTCTGCATCATTTTTAGGCCACAGAACTCAAATCCATGTTTTTTGCACGATTACAAACTACATCGACATTAGTTGGGACAAGAGATATTGATACAAGTTTTCAAAGCACAAAAATAAGATCTCAAATTGATTATTGGATAGGTCAAATTTTTCCAATTTTTGGTAGAAAATCCTTACTATACCCTTACAGTTTTGTGTTATGTTAGGCCACACTAATCAAATCAATGTCTTTCCACAATTTTAAACTAAAGCAACTTTCATTGAAGCAAAACCTACTTATATATGTTTTCAAAGCATAGAGGTGTCATTTTAAGATGACTTGTATTCGTCCAATTTTGTAGAATTTGTGACACACGCCTAACTGTAACATCAACATCACGTGCGGCAAGGGACATTTACACATCTTTTCAAGGCACCAAAATACGACTGCAATAATCAATCTGAAAAAAGGAAAAACTGAGCCCCTTCTTTTGGGGACGTCGCAGAGGAAAGCCAAACAAACTGAGAAATTGAACGCCATGCATCGAGGCTCCATTATATTGAATACTACCCATTACAAATATCTCAGCATCAAAGAAAACAGCTCATTAAACCTTAATTCACACTTTGAGAAATATTACAAATGTGCATCAGGCAGATTACGATTATTGGCAAAACTCAGGAACAATCTTAATGTCAATTCACTTAATGATTTTGCCTACATTAGTAGATGCAAGATAAAATGTTTGGATGCTCCATCAAATACATCTTCTTTCTCTTTTTGTTAGTAGAGTGCCAGATATGTCATAGGTCTGTATGGTTTTCTTTCTCGAGCAATGTCATGTATATACTTGCCATTACAAAAGCTCAGCAAATTTAGTTATTAAAAACCCAGAGTTCATACATCCATGTTGTCGACAGAAGTTGTCCAAGTTATTTTGCAATGGCCCATTCCGATTCTAAGAGCAGTAACGGCTCCGGGATGTAACTGGAATGCCCAATGGAGTGTGAGGAGACACCGGCTGCTGCCATGGAGGAAATTGTGGATTTTTATGCAGTTCCTTACATTGAGGAAACAGTGGCATCTGAGGAGGAAGTTGCAAAATATGAAGAAGAAAGGAAAAGAAAGGAGTTGGAGAGCCGTTTTAAAGAAGAAATAAGAATATGTGTTTCTGATCAAGTTCTTAAGATATGAAATTGAAGATTTTGTGTAGGCTTAGGGCATGCCTTGAAGCTGGTTGTCAAGCCATGAGGCTTTCGCAATCAATTGCCAAGTCTACATAAGGCTTACTGACTTCATTTTTCACACATGTGCCTTTTTGTTTGCATTGCAGTACATTGTATATTAAAACATAAGGAAATAGAGAAGAACCCAACATGTTGTCTACAGTAATAAAATACGTATATTTCCAACAACAACAACACAAATTTATTTGTAACAACACAATGCACTGGTCTATGCTTATTTCTCTAAAGAATGGTTGGACAGTTCTTATGGTGTTTATGACCCTTCATAGCTCTCCCATGAAATCTACAATGTGGCACTGTTTTCATTTGTGACAAGGGCTTTCTTGCAATCGATGCAACTCCTTTTGAGACAAGTAAAGCTCCTAATTTGCATGTTAATGTTGATATCAGCTGTGTTTAAGTAAATGGGTTATGCAGAATAAGAGTTTTCCACTATGACAACCTGTTGTAAGGTGTGGATCAATCTCTAGCATAAAATTGGCCATCACCCTTGTGAAGGCAATTTTTTGTACGGAATCCAGCAACAAATATAACGATGTTGTCTTACTTTCAAACGATACCAAGCCTGTTTGGTGCCTGTCTTATGTACCTTGTTAGTCAGGCAGCAAAAAATGTAAACACAGTTGTCTGATAAACAAAAGACGAATGACAATGAAAGGCGTGAATCACTTTTATCCCAATAGGGGCAACAGTGTTCTCTTGATGTTTTCAGTGTGTTACGACAGACACCAGATCACTCCAGGGTGGAGGCTACCAGCACGCAAGTGGAAACTAGAACTTGGAATCCAGAATAATTGATAACACCATTGGATGAGCTCACGTCAGATATGGTACGTTCAAAGTAGCAAATGCAAGCAATGCTACTTGATGAAGCCTTTTACTACTTTCTATTCAATACAACCGACAATCAAATGTTTGCCAATTATGAGCATTAATATTCTAGCATGGGCGCTATGTGGGGACATGGAGAAATGTTCATTTTCTCTACTTCCTCGCATTATCAGATGTATGGCTATAAAGCAACGTAAATAGCCCACAAGTAAAAATTATTAGCAATTTCAACGGTGGTAGACACATGAACTGAAACTATGTCCTTTCCCGTTTGCCTTGCAACAGTTTTTGTTCTTCTCAGCCACGGGTCGATGGCTATCTAACTATTCCAACCCATTGGTCACTGAATTTGCCACCAGCTAGATGCAAGAATGATGCAGCCAAAGGGATAAGCTCTGCATTGAAGCTTGTTAGCAGAAGTTGCCCTAATCACTTCATTGTTCTCTTGCTTAGTATAAATGATAAGCCAGTGTCACGTATCGGTCTTCTGACCCCAAGAGTATGTCTTGCTCCTCGGAACACACCCTAGCTCTGTTTTGTCGTCAGAAAAAAAAGTGTTTCCTGCACCTCAGGCATTGGCCGTTTCCTTGTTTGGAGTACAATACGCAGCAAGAAATCAATCAAAATATGACCATTTCAAGACCTATTGGAGGGCCAACGCCTTAAAAGGAGGGCGCTAATTAAGCCCAGAATGACTCCCATTCCGACCGAGTTGAAGCTGGAGACGACGGACGCCCAACTTGTTCAATTCCACCTGGCGGCTTCCTGGAAGGACTCTGCAGCAAAAGAAATATGTAAGCCGCCTTCTGGTCCTATTAAGCAAGACCGTACTCTTCCAGTTGCCTTTCATGCTTAAGATACGTCTTTCCTTGAGCCGATGATCCTCACGTGATCTTATGTGGACACTTAAGTATAGACTTTGTTAATTTCATTTCTAAACTTAATTAGTTTAAACCAATTATTTTCAACTTTACTAAATGTATATCTTTACTATATTCGTGTTAGCTGAGTTGTTAATTTGTTTCCAAATCTGTTACTATTACAGTTAGGTCAGTAGGAGATCGGTTTTCTTCATCTCCCACAATATGGCTAAGTGCAACCGTAACAGCAGGCATATGGTAATGAGCTGAGAGCATAGTGACGTTTCTCATTTTCTTGAGCAACAAATTATTCTTACCCTTTGTATAACGTGAAAAACTCATTCTTTGCCGTTTTATCAGATCATCAGAATCTTTAGTAAGAAATGCCTTTTATGCTCCCCTTTTACCATGTCATTACTTGTAGGGCTCTACAAAATTCTAAAGTTAAATGATTCCTTTGGGTAACCTATGCCTAGTGCACACAAGAACTTATGATTAAATTTTAGAGCTAAATACAGACCACCTTCAAACTATACAAACTTGCCATTATAAAGACTCAGCAGGTTTCGTTATTTGAAAACCCAGAGTTCATATATAAATGTTGTTGAGAATGCTGGTCATTTTACCCACTCCAGGCTAATACTCATTTTTGTGGCATTTTGTGCATTGCATCCGTGTGCCTAGTGGCATATGATAAGTTCGACTTTTACAATGAAACGATCTTGAATATGCCTTGTGAAAAAGAGGCAATGCCACAGTCTATCATCCCCCGCTGTTGTCAAATGGAATGACAACAATTATATACATCCACCTGTACTTGATTAGCAGTATACAAAGTTGCCAGTAAGATGTAGGTGTATTGTTACATATAACAAAAAAATGTTCGACTCAGATACAGATGCAGCAATGGCCAATTTCTCTGTATACATAAAATCATATCTATCTGGTATCTTCACCAAACAAACCAAATCATTTCAACTGATTTTTGGACTAGAAAATAATGACAGTGAACACTTTCCTGATAAAGTTGACGTGTCTGACAGTGCAAACCAGAAACGTTTTGATCAAACATATTAATTCATCCCCTACCTCAGAGCAGGATCTCCTCAGTACGATACATTATACACAGACCAGAAAACGCATCCAAATCAGTACTCTATATCTATTCTGGACTTAATACCAACTGTTCACTGAGATGAATTGCCATGAAGGTCAAATGGAGTCAAGTGGTCCATTAGAATGACTTACCATCGTTGTATACTAACTAAAACAAGTTGCATCAATAATACTGAGACGTTTTTCAAAAAGTGTGATAAATGCAACAATGTCTATAGGTATCAACAATACACTGATGGAATCCACAACTTTAATGATATCCTTATAGTTCGACTAGATGTTTGTCTCTATGTATGAGAATCTTTTAAGACTTCACATTCCAGTTGAGACACAGAGCAATGTGTCAGCAGTTTTTGAAGACACTAAAATCGATAGCTACTCATTACTACAAGCTTATATTCACGTTCAAGCTCTTTGATAAAGGTAAACAAATCCCCCAAAACAAAGACTTTCAGCAAATGAGATATATGGCTATAAAGCAAAACTAAATAGCAGACAATTTTTTAAAGTAAAAGTTATTATCAATTTCAACGGTGACTGACAAATGAACTGAAACTTTTTCAACTGAAACAAACAGCAATAAGTCGGCACATAGTACGACATTTAGACCAAAGATCTTATTACACTGCCCATAACAATGAACATAATGACTGGACAAAACCAACTATAGTGACTGGCTCTGCAGGTAAAGGCAAAACATACCTTGTTCTGTCCATAATCAATTACTGCATCCATGATTCCTTTTCAGTTCTAGTATATTTGTACATATAGGTACATGCATAAATTTGATATTGCAAAATTAACTACAATACCCTACAAAGAGAAGCCAATGGAAACGAGACAAGGCTCCACAACAACAACATTGACTTGGGGGGGATGGGACATTTTGACATTGTCCCTCGAGTCCAGGCCTCTATCTGCTTTGTTAGCTTATGCGAATGAAGTATTTCTGGTCGTGAGTGAAGTTTACAATGCTTCTCAGGAGGGACAATTTGGATTTGTCCCTACAGTAAAAGTTGTGCACTGATTTCAATTTTGGGAAGACGCTGTTTTGTGCTCAAGTAACTGAGATGTTCCTTGAGCGTTAAACAACATTTTCCATGTCCAGTCTTAGCAGTTTGGATTAACTTTAAGGAGAGTGCAGCAATAGATTCATTTTAAAGCAGTGTTATGGAAGTCAGCAATAGGATCAACTGTAAAACAGTACTACTATGGCATTAGCTATCAAGGTCAGCAGTTCTATTTGTGTCTGTTCACTACCTCATTACATTAGAGTATTAAACAATGGAAGTGCTCACATTATCTTGATTGGGACACTTTGTGATTCACAGAACTACACAATACTGCACTAACAAAGTCTTGCATCACTGTTATCTCTGAATTGTTCAGTCGATTTTGTGACTTCAAAGTACTCATACACATTTGTTGTTGGACAAGACTGTTGTTATCTAGGTTCGTTTAACTCTCCCTGAAGTTTAAGTAAACATCAATTCTGTTGCCAATCTGAAGTCAGGTCGTTTTACTTCCCTATCCTTGGAAGACAAGATGACAGTTAAATGTCTTGGCAGGGAACAGCCTTGGATAACCTCTACAACTACTGGAAGAAAATTTCAGAGTTGGTGGTATACAACATATAACTGGCTAACAGGACGTTCAGTATCAAGAAGGGTTTATTGTTTCCCTTGTATTCTGTTTGGTACTACTGATAAAGAAAAGGCCTGGATTGAAACTGATGTCACTGACTGGAAGCACTTTGCAGCAAAAGCACAAAAACATGATAAGTGTGCTGGACACGTGGAGAATTGTGTAAAATTAGCATTCTTTGGTCAATCAAACATAGCTGAGCAGCTTATTGAGACACACCGAAGTGCTGTAAGAAAACACAATTAGGAAGTTGATAACAATTGTTATATTCTGTCACGTATAATAGATTGTATTAAGTTTTGTGGGGCCTTTGAGTTGGCTCTTTGAGGCCACGGTGAAAGTGATGCCTCTGATAACAGAGGGGTTTTCTTGGAACTGGTAAATTTTGCTTCGTCCCTTAATTTTTCAATGAAAGAACACCTGGAGAATGCCAAAGTTTTCAAAGGGACATCAAAAACCATCCAAAATGAATTGTTAGATGTTATGTTTGCATACATGCAAGACAAAATCAAGGAGGAGATTAGGGAAAGTGTCTACCTTGCTGTGTTTGCAGACGACACTACTGATATCAGTAATGAGTTGCAAAATGTTGTCATTTTTCGATACTTAGTTAAAGATAATGTTGTGGAACGATTTTGGTCTTTTGGGTCAATGAGGGAGGGTAATGCAGAAGCCATAGCAGATTGAGTGCTTTCTTGCCAATCGGAGGTGCTGATGGATAATGACAAGAACAAATTAGTTGCTCAGTGTTATGATGGAGCATCAGTCATGAGTGGAAGGAGTCATGGAGTACAAACTATTGTGAAGAAACAGTATCCTCTGGCTCATTATGTACATTGCTATGCACACCAGCTCAACTTAGTATTGCAGCAGTCACTTTGCAGTATGAGTGTTAACCCTTTCGCAGCCAAGGGGGTCATTAATGACCCCCCTTAAACAACCAATCAGAAAATATCATTTGAGCTATCT
>JANTCA010001398.1:0-12032 GCA_024741275.1 Chironex yamaguchii
TACAACTTGATGGTTGATAGCTCTAATGTTGCTGTAGGCGGTGTTTTGCAACAATTCAGTGAAAATACTTGGCATCCACTCGCATTTTTCTCCAAACGTTTGCAGCCAGCTGAAACGAAGTACGGCACTTTCGGACATGAATTGCTTGCTGCATACCTTACAAACGAAACGGTGGCTCGGACTTTTGTTAGTACTTGGATACCACTGTTTGGCGTTCCCTCCACCATTACTACCGGTCGAGGTGCCCAATTTCAATCTGCTCTTTTTCGCTCCCTGACTGCACTCCTTGGTACCAAACGAATCACTACAACAGCATATCACCCAGTTGCAAATGGTATGGTGGAACGTTTCCATCGATCTTTGAAAGCCTCTATCAAAGCTCAACCCACTCCATCACATTGGACTGATACTCTCCCATTAATTCTACTTGCTATTAGATCTACGGTTAAATCTGACATTGGTTTTTGTCCAGCAGAACTTGTTTTTGGCACTCCTCTTTGTCTCCCCAGTGAATTGGTTGTACCAGCTACTTCTTCCTCCTCACTGGATCCGGCCAACTATGTGGATTGTCTACGTCGATACATGTCTTCTATTCCTGCAGTTCCAATTCCAACTTACAACAACTCTGCCCACCTTCCTCCAGATTTGGCAACCTGCACCGATGTCTTCGTCCGTGACTGTTCTGTCAAACCACCACTCGAGCCTCCTTACTCTGGTCCATTCCGAATCATTCAATGCCATTCGAAATTTTTTACTCTCGACCTTCAGGGCAGACAAGATAATGTTAGTTTAAAGATCGATTAAAACCACCCTTTTCGATGCCGTCAACCACTCACCTATTGTATCCCCCGACTTTCATCTCTCATCACCTGCATCGCCGTCAGCAGAGTTACCTACTCCAGCTCCCACTCCGATTTCGGGCATTCGAACTACTCGTTCAGGACGTCATGTACACTTCCTGGATCGCTTTATATAGCGTTCCTTGTTTATGTATATGGTCATATTTCGAATTTTCGAACGGATTTTATTTAGTATATCGCTCACTCGTCCCTCGTCTCGTTCTCTAGGGGCGGAGCTCTGTAATGACTCGTTTCTCTATGAAAATTTTTGCTAACGCAGGAACTAGGTGCGTCATTTGCGTCATTTGGGTAGGCTTGGAATTTCCTTGAAAAAGTATTTATTTCTCGTTCCTTTTTAAGTCACTCTCTTTTTTGATTCGGAAGATAGAAATGATACAAACTCCAACTTCCGCGAAGTCGTCATTTCACATTTTTTCTTATCCATCGACTATTTTTTGTCTACGTTGGTGAGTCAATTCTGTATGATATTATTTCTCGCATAAATATAGTTTTATTTTGAACGTCAAGTAATCCTATATACTGTTGGCAGAGGTGATGAAAGCGACCTGGGTCAAAGAATGAAAAGCATTAAGCAGAAGTTGGCTCCTTAATAGCACTGGACACTTAATCCATTGCAACATAGGATGCCTCATGCTTCCAACGATCTGATGCTGTCAACAAAATCGTTTCACGTTGCATTTTCCAGTTGTAAAATGCCCACGTTAACAATAACAGTTTTGTTATGACTGACTACCTCAGCCATGAATGCAAATTTGTCAGGATTAACCTGATTAGAAATATATTCTTTCAACTCATGATAGGTTGCCTATTCTTAATGAAAGCGCCCTTCTATGTCTTGCAAACGGCACACTTGGAAACTTTAACTTGGCATACTGTGCTGGATGATAGTGGGATGGTATGGCGCCATCGAAATCTTTCTAGTCTTTAGCGCCTCTTGTAAACTTTGTTGCCCCTTTAAATATCTGCATGAGAGGCATGTCCCCCTGCCCCCTGCCAGGCCGCCACTGCCATTTCGCCCATGGTAATGGTCATGCGACGGAAAGAATGAATTTTATATTCTAGAATTTCCTATTCTTTTGTATGATAAATTCCAGATGTTTCGATCATGCAAACTTTTTTAAAAGGTCTTCTCTCTTGAGCTGCAAGAGTACGTTCAATCAGTGAAGTTGTTTTAGTAAATTCAATTTGGAAAGTAGACTTAGTTCACTCATACTTCGCAGATTATTAGTTTCAGGAGCTTGATATCCATGAATGCGAAGTCCAATGCAGACCTGAGAAGTTACAAGCTGAAATCCCTAATGAAGCCAGCGGTCATGTTGGTCATACTAAGCAAGGTCAACAATTAATAAAGATATAATGTCTATTAGAATCAATTAATATTCTAGCGTTAAAGCATTGAAATCGCGATTATTTTGCTCTCCAACCTCCTCCCAACCAACTCGATAGACTTATGAGGTGACCTATGATGTTATCCTAGCTTTGCAACATCTCACGATTAGTTTTTCTTCCTGTCAACGTTTTGGGACTGATTTAGATAAATAAAACACACACACTCGAGTAAGCCTCTTAAATAACTTACAATACATCGTGTAATTCAATATTCAGCAAATGAACCCTTGCTCAACCCTTGTCCGAGAAAAGTCATAAAATCTGGACCAGCCCATGATGCCTTCGATTAGCTTTAAGTCCTTAAGGCCAAACGTCACGGGGACATGCATGTGACACCGCATTATTTAGATTAGGGGTCACATCGTCCGGTAGCGGGAAGGAAGGGAGTATGGTCGATGCTTAAAGTCTAACGATGTTACTGAAGAGGTAGCTCAATTTTGTCGACGTCAGGACACTGATTTTTTCTGATTTCTCCAACCTAGCTCCTCAATGACATTAAACCATAGCAGTTTTGAAGAACACTTACAGTGACTATACAGTCTTAAAAAATAAAGCAATTGATGTTGAAATTGTGATAACAACTCTATCAAGTATCAGCAACCTTTGAGAAAACCAAAGTAAAATTGAAACAAAGTGATCAAACGGTATTTTGTGCTCAACTTATCTTTCTGCTTGGTGTTTTAAAGAAATCGGCTCTTCATTCTTGAATAGCATTACTTGAGAAAATCTTGGGACGCTTCAATTTTCGGACACGGACTGTGTCCGAAGATTTAAATGTCCGAAAGTCTTGCCGTCCGAAAATTTTACCGTCCGAAAATTTTGCAGTCCGCAAATTTTTGAGGCCTGTCAATATCGGGTTTTCCAAAAGAGACAAAAGTATAACAAAAGAGACAAATGAGAGAAGTTTGCCACATTTCTTAATTAGTCACAAGTTTCGGCGTCCTCAAATAAAACAATACAGTGGTCATCATCGCTATCGTCGCTATGTTCGTCATGTTCTATCCTTTCTAGGGAAAGGTCATAATTCTTTTCCACTAGCTCCTTCGTCCTAGTCAGATACCTTCCTTTTGAAAGCTCCATCTGAAACGTTGAAACCAAAATTATTTCTAGACCACCTTTCAGAATGGGCGAGATTTCGTTATGAACAATACCTTCAACTGAACCACCGCGTTGCAGAAAAAAGTACACAGATCTGGAAATTTCCTGCAGAATATACCTTATTGAGAAAAACAACTGTCGGTCTGTGTATGTTCCTGCTAATTTAAAACACGAGTTTCAACCCTGAGATTTGACCATTAATGGTTCAGCAAAGCAATTTTTAGTGAGAAAATTCCAAGAATGGTACCCCAAGGCAACTCCCTTTCTGATCAGAAGTTTGCTGTATATTTACAAGCGTTAAGTGCTTCCGAGTATGGAAATATCAAAATTGCCCAACAGTCTCACAATCTCACAACTTACTTAGGATTGAACACAAATTGCAATTTTAGAAAGGCGTAACTATCAGCAATAAAAAGCTCAAATTCTAAATATCTAAATTACCATTGACGACAAAATTAGTTCAATAGTTAAATATACGAGAAGATTTTTAAAAAATCCCGTTAATGTTCGTGATAAGTCAATTTACGATTTGCAAAATAAAGATACCAAGTTCTCTACAAAAGTCGAGTCTTGAATACACGCACAACTTTTTCAATGCTGGAAAGTCAATAAATTGATCAAGGGTTGCGTCTCCTATCTTTTGTTAAGTGAGGTGAAAATGTTTCAAACTATCTCAGGCGTGGAATGGTATGTGCAAAGGGTTGATCTCAATGATCTTCGAATGCAGAGTTTTCAACAGGCCCGCAAAACATTGGGATGATTTTTGGGAGAACTAATTATTGCAATTAGCTGGTTTTCATTAGTTTTGATCAACTTTTTCATTAGTATTGTTACAACATCATGTCAAGATAAACGTCGGCCTGTTTATTGAGTTAAATGTAGTTTCAAAGTCAGTACAAAGATCAGTGTTGCGTTGTTGCCTTGCTGTTTCCAACATTCAGTCCATTTTTGTTGCACAGAATTGACAAGTATTGTTTCAAAACAGAGCAAACAAGTGTGCCTGTGTCGTCTCAAAAAATAGCCACCGTTACTTAAAGAATATGATAATTACTTCCCACTTATATTAATCATGTAAACGGTAGAGGAAGAGGGGCCGAAACCGGGCGTGGTTCCTCCTGATGATGTTCTGATGTGTTGAAAATGCATCTCATAGTTTCATCCAGAAATGGAGCGGATGGTCTTAGAAGGCACTAACACCGTGTTTACATCATTCTCTTCCCACTTGTATTAATCGTCGTGCTGACAAGCTGCCCTACTAAGTCAATTTTATTTTTCTGGATCTGTCGTTAACGATGTATCAAATTTCTTCCATTACAAATTCAAGGATTCATGATGTTGCAAGAACTCTCAAGAATCAAGATCTTTCCTCAAGCAAGCCTTTCAAAAGCAATTTTTGCCTTTTTCTTTTTACAATAAAGAAAACGGATGAGATACCCGTAGTTGTGTTGGCTGCTTAGTAAGAGCAGAAACGGGACAAGACCAGCCTATTGACCATGCATCCAAGATCTGAATGTCTGCCACAAAAGATTTTTTAATCTGACTAGGGCTCCCGCCAAAATTGAGCCCCAGTCGTCTTGATCATCCATTGGTTAGGACGATATTTTTCAAGTGACTAGGGCTCCCGCCTAAAATGTTCTCATCAATTCGAAAGCAGATTGGCTGACACAAAACTATTTCAAATGTGAGTGGGGATCCCGCGAAAACCGAGTGAATCATCATGACACACAACATCTGCCCAGAGTCTGTCTTTAAAAAAAGACCTCAGAATGAAGCCCAGTCCAATCAAGTGGGGGTTGTCTTCACTCCGCTTTACTTTCAATCTTGTACACAGTGCTCCAGGCAGCTCTGATATCATTCAAAAACAGGGGGGTCGTGGACCATCTGCTGCCAAATTTCTCAACAGTAGATTTCATTGCGCAACTTCCTTCGAAATATGGGTGCGTTGCTGGAATCAATTTAAGTTTTTATTTTTGCAACAGAATCGACTATTCAAACAAACTCATGAAAACATTTTAACTTCTCAACCTTGGCACTCAAAGATAACAAGCGCTTGAAAATCTGACTGGTGCTCAAGCACCGCAAGCACCAGTGTGGATCCGCCCCTGCTAGACTGGGGTAAAAAAGGTCCGAAATTTGTCCAAAATTGTCCGAAATTTTTTGAAAAGCGTTAAAAAAACTTTTTGTTGAAAATTAAACGTCTGAAAATTTTCGTAATTAATGTATGGTAACTATTGTTGGGGCTTATGATATATTTCGACATTTGTTAAGAATTACAACAGGAGAATAAAGTTGAGTAAAATCAAGAAAGACGACCATAGAGTACTGGAAGATAGAAAGTGACTCTGATGTCATATTTCCGTAATGTATGATCGCGACCATTACAGTAATGTCTTAAGGATGTAGAGTGATAATGATTTAATGCATGGTCATAATCATGAAGGACTCGAGCGTGGCGGAAGATAGGGATTGTAACAGGCTTAATTCCAGGCCGAGATGGAGTAGTAAGAGCAGTGAAACTCCGAGCAGGGAAGGCTACCATAGAGCGAGCAGTTCAGTATTTGTATCTCCTGGAGTTAGTGTGTGACAGGCATCCAACTACAGAGGGTAAATCAGTTGTTCCTACATAGGAATCAGAGGCAACCCCACCATCAACAACAACTCACAATCTGAACCCAAATGTGACAGAGTATTATCCGAGGCGACCAACAATAAGTGCAAAGACCATTGCTGACATTCGAATAAGGGATAGTATTGAAGAAGCAAATGAAGTGGAGTGATTTACTACATTTGATAGTCCTACTTTCAAATAGGGGGAGGATGTTGGGACTTATGATATGTTTGGACATTTGTTAAGAATTAGAATACGAGAATTAAGATAAGTAAAATCCAAAAATACAACCATAGCGTAATGGAAGATGGAAAGCAACTCTTTGAGGTCACATTGCTGAAATGCGTGACAGTAACCATTACAGTAATGTCTTAAGGATGCAGAGTTGTAATGCTGTAGTGCATGGCTGTAATCATTATACTTCTTGATATAGTATCATTTAATGAAGAAATCTGGAAGACGGACGTTGTGAGGATGAAATTAGAAGAAGCAAGCAATTAGACTGAAATAGCAAGAACAGCATTCAACAGCATGAAACAACTTCTTTGTAAATCTAAGCTGAAGATGGTGACAAAACTGAGGCTCATCAAAAGTTACGTCCTGTCGACGCTGTTATATGCGTCAGAACCCTGGACTATTAGCAAAGAGTCGAGTAAACGAATGGATACCTTTGAAATGTGGATGTTCCGACGCCTTTTGAGAATAAGCTACACTGACCATATTACCAATGAGGAAGTACTGAGGAGAATTGGTGTGCAGCGACAGCTGATGTCAGCGATCAAGGCCAGAAAGTGCAGATACTTTGGGCGCGCAATCCGTGCAAAGGAGCTACTCAAAAGATTGTTACAGGGCAAGGTGGAGGGTGAAAGAGCGAGAGGACGACCGAGGTTGACATGGCTGGGGAACATCAAGCACTAGATGAAAATGGACTTAACAGAGTGCACAAGAAAGGCAGAGAATAGAAAGAAGTGGCGACATCTGACAGCAAATGCCCAGACTGGGTCACTCTACATTAGATAGATAGATCATTAAATGCGTGATTGGGAACTTTCACATAGTTAAAGTGTACTTCTGAGTTTTATGGAGTACGCTAGAATGAAATGAGTAAATTAAGTATTTATAGTACTAAAGAAAGTATATACACCGATGTAACCTTAAGCTAAGAGAGGTGTTCAGTGGGAGAATATAGAGTCAACAGACAAACATCGAGAGTTATTGTGCTGCTATTAAAATTTCGGACACTACATCTTTCGTCATCAGATAACCAGATGACATATATGTTTGGCTGTTACCTTTAAATGACAAGTCAGACTTAAACTTTTCCATGCAAACCATTGATAATCGCAGGCGAAATTTAGTACTGAACTCCAATTTCTACTTGAGATGTCTTAAAGGCATACCAAGAGTAGTTGTATTAAAGCGATCAAAACAAATCTGATGAGACTTCGTTGACTAAATGAATTGAAAAAGTCTCATTTATCAACCCCCCAATGACAGATTTTGATTCTATTTATACACTTCATCACTACAAAGAATATTCAGTACAGCTCGTATGAATTCTTCCATTAGCTACTGTTCAGTTTAGGCAAATTAAAACGAGATTTATGACAGCACCATTGACGTCACAAAAATGTCGATGTGAGCTAACATGGTGATATGATGCATAATTCGAAATGCGCTTTCGAAGACATGCCATTATTAAAATCGCACCACTGTCCTAGAAATTATAACGGGTATACCATAGTTTTCAGTGAAACTAACGTCTATAAGGCTTTCGTCGGACACTGATCAAATACCCTTTTTTCTTGTTCTTTCATTCCTTTACATCCTTTCTCGGTCTTTTCGCGACCAATACTTGCTTCGTTGCTTTCTTATTGGTCAAATTTACACTACAATACACTACAAATTCTGGTATGTTCTCTGTTACTGTATTCTGACGAATCTATGTGATCAGTGTCAGACTAAATGCTTTTTAGATGTCAGTTTTACTTATGACAGTTTTTATGCTTTGCACTGTTAGGAAACTTTTAAACCGTAGTTTTCCTATGTATTCCATCGATGACGTCATACTGAAACAAAATTTTTTGGTCCGATCTTAGATTCTCAATTTCTGTGCTGGAAAGTATATGAAACCATCAAGATCACCTCGGTTAGGCAGATTTTCACAGCCATTCCCCAGCCTATTGTTGAATCCACGTCATCAGTGGCAGATGAAATGCCTACAGATAGGTCGATTACTTAATGCAAACTTTTGGGTCCTGTACCATTTTTCTCGCTTTATAGATTAATACAGTAATGTTTTACACAGAACAAAATTTTAACGAAAAAGGATTCTAAAATCGCGACATTTTCGCCAACAAAATAAAATAGCACAATATAATCTAATATTTAAAATTAATGAAAATTCATTCCCTATCCTCAAGATGTCAAAACTGTCAGTACGAATACCAGATTGTGATTGCAGTACGTTTATATATAGCACTTGTAGATTGTATAAGTCATAACTAGTTTTTATTCACACAAATTTTTCAATAAAATTCTAATATCTAGCGGAAGTGAATCATTTGCAACGGTTTATAAGCAAACGGAAACAAGTACGGGCAATAGGTGTGATATGTCGTAAGCGTCTGATTGCAGATTTCAGCTTATAATGAACGATAAGGTTCGTACCCAAAAAGAATTATGAAACGAAGAGTCCTGGTTCGAATTTACCAACAAGTTGAATTTTCTCGCAACGTCCCAGGAAGTACTGTCGTCTGACTATTCCCTAGTAAAAGTGACCAAAACTATGATTCAAGATGACGATAGGACAGAGCCTTAATAACATCTACAAACACGAATTTGTACCGTGAAAGTGCCATCATACATGCAAATCTCTCATTTTCGAGTAATCTATCTGTCCATTTACGCGACAATCAGTGCATTAAAGCATCTATACATTATACGAGGAGCCCGTCAGGTCCCTAAATTTATACAGGTTACGCCCTCAGAAAAACCAGAAAATCTTTTGGATGAATACATGCTATTGAGCGTAATTGATATCATTAGCTTATCATCTGCATAAAGATAAACTACATAAGTGAAAAGTCATTTGAAAACTTTGACATCCAGCAGTTAGAGCTATTTTAGTTCTTGACGGAAACGTTTTGGTTCTTTTAAGTTTATCATGCCATACAACGACCTGGCAATTGCCTGGTTTTGGAAAAGAAAACAATCCAGTCACATCACCGCTGCCAAAAACGAACCACAGTCAACCACTAGGAGCTAACACTTATGTCTTGGAAAGCGTCCGTGGTCAGTGCTACAAATCGGACGAAAATGTCAGACAAAAACACGTATGGTATAGGACTGAGTTATGACGACGTGTGAAAAACAACTTGAAATGTCCAAATTATTTTGCCCTAAGATTCGTTAAGTACAAATATAATTTCATTTATTCCCCCAAATAAATTTTGTCGCATACTAAGCAAATGGACGTGTATACTTTAAGAAAATATTCAATCACGTAACATTCCTTGAGATTCTGATATATTCTTAGCTAGGGCATACAACAGCAATTCGGTGTGAGAAGCTACAGGACATCGATGAAAGGATAGGAACCTTCCCTCACCGACTAACGAGAACAATAACCACAAGTTAAAAGAATAGATTTTACCTAATGGTGGTGTAAACACGATAACAGTGATATAAAATGCATCATAGTTTACAACAAAGATTCTTAATCAACAAGACAAGGGTTTCCTTTCCTATGTATCGGTCTACAAAATCATAAACTCCAATTTTTTTGAAAGGTAAGAGAATGCTTCAAAAGAAGAGCAGCTATATTCTTGTGGTCACATCTGCAATAACGACTCAAAAATTATCAAACTGTACGTCTGCTTCTACTCTCAGAGATAAACAAAGCAGTACGCGTGGATAACATCTTAGCAAAAGCAACATGTCCTACAAATATATGCATATACGTATGCATATATGTAGATGTATACTTGTCAAGAGAGGAGTATTACTACAATAGCTGCATTCCGAGAGGATTGAAATTGCAACCCTCGAAACCCAACAATTAAACCGATGTGCTATTCTGACACAAGGGTTGGGTGAAGTGCATTTCAAGTCATATACACAATGAAAAGTGCGCTTTGTCCAAGAAGACACCAGCTCTGCGTCTACTGCTTCAACATTGTAAGAGCTCAAACTATCATCATTATACAGTATATAAATTGCTAAAACGGCAAACCTGAGATTACTTTAATTCATCGATATCAATTAAATATTACAAAACTCGTGGGCCGAAAATCCAGAGCATTGAAAATACGTGTACCAGACTTTGTTACTAAGTTTGTGTTACGTTGATAGAATTTTCGTACAAAATCTACTCAGCAGCACATCCCCTATTGTCAAACAAGAAAACGCTCTCTCCTGGGTCATATCTTACAATTTGCGAAGTTGTCTCGAATGATCAAGCTTTTTCAACTTCTGGCTTAAATATCAGTCTTTATTTATCCCGATATGAGTAAGTGACATTAGTGACATTGAATAATCATTATGTTTCACACGAAGAAATCGTATACTCATAAACATACTCATAAACATACAAAAGATTTGCTTGGCTCAAGTTATTTTGACCAATTATCAAACGCTTTTCACGAGAAGTATCCACGGAATGTCAAACAGCGGCTATTGTATCGTTTTAGACAGTAGACCTCCGATGGCGACCCAAACTGAACAAGAACCTCCAAATTAACGAGGGATTTATCCACAGCATAAAATGACCATCCAGACTAATTATTAGAATTTCGTTTAAAAAACTTGAGACGATTGTTCCAGAGAGTAGCAGAAACTATTAGGTAAAAAAGTCTTTTACATGTTAAAGTGCAGTGAAGTCACACATCAGCGTCTTACCACTCTTATGGGAAAATTTTCTGTGACCAGATAATCATTGTGGAAAACGACGACAACATTTACTTCAAATTCTACAACAGAGGAATAATGTTTCGAAAGTAATAAATCCCAGGAATAATTCAGGAGAATGGCCTTGAGGTAGCATAATATATCAGCAAACAAAACAGAGACGTAACCGGCACCCCTAGGGGATAAAAACGCCCCCTCTCCCGCACGATATATTTATTTACGAGGTAAAAGTCATGTCGAAAAAACGCAAAATGCATTATAGTTACATCGTTCGTATTTAAGACATTAAATATTCTACACTCTACACACGAGCAGTAGACTGAGACCCCGTTTACACCGGAACGGATCCAAACGTGTCCGTACCAAAACGGACACAGATAAGCTTATCGTTTACACTGGAACTGATGAGTCCGTGCCAATAAGGACCCGCTGTCTGTACTAGTTTGGGATAGCTTTCCGTTTCAATTGAGGTCCAGTGTAAACGGCTGTAACGGATCCACACCTAGTACTGATCGGTTACTGGACAATCAATTTTTTCGTCTCGAAGTTTATTTAAAAATAGATAACCCAGCGTTACCTAGGCGACAAAGGAGCCAATTGAGTGGAACTGTTCTGGCACAGTTCCCAGTGTAAACGCTAACAAAAATCGTTACCGATCCGAAATGGATCCGTACTCTCTTGGATCCGTACCATTGTAAACGGGACCAGAGTGAAATCAGAAAGGTGCTGATACGGTTTAAACTAAGGAGCCTGTAACACACCCAAAGACAAACGAAGTGTTTCTTTGATCTCAACTTGAAAAATTATGGTCGATGGTGGCATGGCCAGCAATTTCATGTAAGGCAAGTCTAAATCATGTCTGCTTGATAAGTGATATGTTCCAGGTTCTCTACAACGATGGAATAGTCAGACTTTTTCTCACAGGGTATGTACTTCAGTGCGAATCCAACTTCTCCATGCTCTAAGTTAGATGGAGTGTCTACCAACAGAAGATCTGGCCAAGCAAGTGGTAATGTGAAGAACTTGCAATAAAGCAGACTAAAGACTTGATAGCTCAGTTTGTATAACCCCTACACAGTAAACAGTAGGGTTCAGGCGATGATGAATTGTGGAAAGCAAAGTACAGATATATGGCAACTTCTTCATAAGAAACATGGATCGAAACTAGC
>JANTCA010001399.1:0-12032 GCA_024741275.1 Chironex yamaguchii
ATTTTTTGAGTAAATATAAATCTTTATACACTTAGTGTGATTGGGCTTATGAGTATTGTTTATATATATATATATATTTGTCAAGAGTGGGCATTACCACAATAACTGCACTAAGTGGGAGCCGACCGAGCTTGAACTTGCAATCCTCAGACTTCATCCTCAGCCAACACTCAAACCTCCGTGCCATCACGCCTCCATCAAAAGACAACACTCAAACCTCTGTGCCAGAGAAACTTGCAACAACCCCTGACTACGTCAATGTTTTAGACACTTAGTGACTTAATGAAAACAAACATTCAACTTTCCATAATTAGCTATGCCAGACTTTACCAATAAATAAACATCTAATTCTACATACTAATTTTCTAAATTTACGGCAATCTAGGCTTCTAAATTTTTTACAGCACGCCCTCCCTCCTGGTGGAGAAAGCAAAGTACGCAACTGGTCAAGACATTGATACAGGTACAACACTATGTAGCTCAATCTCATACGGCAAAGGGAGCTTATAAACTACCAGCAGCAAGACAAAGAGTATGCAGTACTTACCCCCATACAACTCTCCATATAGTGTTATCTGAGACAATGTCATTCCAACAATTTCCTGGATCTTCGGAAACAAGGCTTTGACCTTCTCAGGACATGTTATCATAAAGGGAGCTTTCTGATAATTAAAAAAGCTTTCGTTTTCATCCCTTAAGAAATCCCTACGTCTTCCCACTTTAACAGTTTGACCATCAGTGTGAAAACTAAAATTCGCTCCATGAATTTTCTCTGTAACTGCCCAGTGAACATTCTCAAATTCTTTAGAGGGTTCAAAGTGCTCGAGAGAGTCAGCCATCTTCTCATACTCCGTGAACTTCATTTTGCTGTATCAACAGACTCGGGTCACAGTATGTATGACTGATATGGTTTTTCGAAATTTCTGTACTGGTAACAAACTTGACTTTGTCTTTGATAAGCAGTGACAATCCTTGGGTCCCGACGAAAAGTGACTAAGAATGAGGTGACCGTGGATCATGGACGACCAATGTAAATATCACTGGACATGAAACTCGGAAGATACTACACTCAAAAACATCCAGTTGCAATACACTACTTCACAATAACACAGTCTTGTTACTCTCCGACTTTACAGTGAAACCTGTCCCCTTCAAACATAAACCAGTTGTAGAAGCCAACCAGATCGATCTTCACTAGATCAATAATATTTATATCCACTGTGGTATATATACACTAAGAGTTAATGACCACTCCTATTTCGTGAATAGGATGATGCAACCCAAATGTAACATAAGCTTACAAAATGGCCATTAAAAGTGACTAATCTGCTTTCATGCTCTTTTCCATTCGTTGCAGATGTGTGGTGCAATGACGATCATGGATACAACATGACTACTCACAGAAATGTTTTGATAATTAGAGAAACGAGGCAATTCTACATGAAAACGAGTCAAAGATAACCGTTAAGGTGATTGCCATAACATCTATCGTGACAGGAAACAAAGCATGGCAAATATAATTGAAGAAATAATTACGAATTGAAATGTGACAGTGATGTAGGAGTCGAGAGAGGCGAGGAAGCACCCCCACCCCATACACCTATTCCACAGGTTAAGAAATCTAGGAGGAGCAAAACAACAACCCTCAAATTGCCCCTTATTTATTATGAGAGAAGAGCCAATCTTCTCAATTGCCTCCTTAGATAAACATTCATGGCTCCGCACTGCTGTAACGTTATACAGAAATAAGATTGTTACTTTGCTCAGTTTTTGAAAATGCTGCAAAGAAATATTGGCTTGTAATATGTGTTTTATATATGGTGTTTGCTATCAGACTTTGAATTACCTTTTCCACATCATTTACCTCTTGGCAGTACGCGTGAAGACGATAATGTTGATCGTGATCATGATAATGGAGAACATGATAGTGATGATGATGATGATAACGGTGATGATGATGGTGATAGTTATGATAAATATGAAATTACTTGTATCTTTATCGGTAATTATGATGGGCAGAGATCAAGTGATAGAGGACTTGTTTTTATGTCGTGTTTTTATGCAGTTAAAAAATGCATACAACATTTCAGTTGTTTTAAGGAGTAAAGCACAGAAGGACTGAAATTTTAGGCTGATTTTTAAAAGCTCCTTGTTTCCTCTTCTATTATTACAAGACATTTTTGGAAGTACATTTTGTATTGATCCTCATGTCAGTTAACTCATTTTCATTAACATTATCACAGCATGAGAACTGCATTGCCAATGATGAGTGCAGTTAGTTGTATTCTTGGACATAACTATGCCTTGAAACCTTGAGTAGTGCATGCTCTTTCGATTGGAAACCCTTAATAAAAAAAGCTGGTCACTTGAAAAGGAACTAAAAGTATATTTAGAGGCCACTACAAAATTCAAAGTCAAAAAACCAGACCATTTGATTTTTTAAAGCGAGCATTTACAAAAAGACACCAGATTGATACATTGGATTTTTGAGACGAGTAAGTTCGATATATGCGATGTAAGTTTTTATATGCAAGTACAAGTCGGCCAGAAAGTAGCTGCGTTGTATGAGCATTTCGATGTACAAAATTTGATATACACGATGAAATGTACGATGAAAACGACATTAAGCTGGACCTTTCGTTGAATTTGATATTGGCGATTATTCATTTCATGCACATTAGATATATTAAGTGTATTTTGCATAATGAAAAAGATCTGCCAACTATAACATTTGTTTTTTACACTCCAGTTGTAACTAGCACGCAGTTTTTGGCTTGATCAGTCAAAAGAAGATAACTCAGAATATAAGAGAAATACTTTTGAGAAGAAAACTCAGAATTGATAAAAATATTTAAGAATTTTAATTGCTTGCTGAAGGCGTGGTCACTTCTATTCCCCAGGTCTCTAACATCAAATTATCTTCTCGTATCACGTATCGATCAGCTGCTTCTGGAGACCTGGAGGTGGACGTATTTAGTAATAAGTTCGCAAACTATCAGTTCTTGCTGTTGACAACTGTTGACTTATTTGTACGATCATGGATCCTGTATCACTGCTTATGTCGAACTTTTGGGCATGGAGGTTACTCAACTATCCTGAATTCGCTACGGCTATAGGTTATCACATCCATGATAACCGGCTTGATGATCTTAGTTTGGATGCCTACAAGAAACGAGAGCAAGACATTCAAGGCTTTCTGAAAGAGATAACCAATCTAACTTCATTGGGTACTTTATCTGCAGAGGATCGGTTTAATCTTTTGCTTTTACGACATGATCTGGAGCAAGTTGTTTCTGGTTTGAAGTTTAAAAGCTATTTATTTCCTGTGAATCAACTTGAGGGGCCCCAAGTGGATTTCCCTCGTCTGATTTCGTACATGAAGACTGAAAATATTGAGGATTATGGAAAGATCTTGCAACGATATCGACTATTCCCACAACAAATCGACCAGATAATCACACTTCTAGGTGAAGGATTAAAGACTGGTTATGTGATGAGCAACGTGTCTGTGAATCCTGTCCCGGATCAAATTTCTGGACTGATTTCGCAACCGATTGAAGATTCTCCTTTCTTCAAACCATTTGCAAAGAAAACAAGCAACTTGGAAGATGCAAAATGGAAGGAACTCACAGCAGAGGGTAAAAAGCTTATAGAATCAGAGTTATTACCTTCTTTCAGAAAGCTTAAAACATTTCTGGAAAATGACTATATGCCCAAAGCACGTTTGGAAATTGGTGCTGCAGTATTACCTAATGGCAAAGAATATTATCAGAAGTGTTTAGAATTCCACACAACAACTAATATGACTGCTGTGGAAATTCATGATTTAGGGAAATTAGAAGTTGAGAGGATTAGTAAGAGGATGCTTGAGGTAAAGACAATGATTGGCTTTTCCGGATCCCTGTCGGCTTTCCGTAGTAACTTGAGACAGGATCCCAAGTACTCTTTCAAGACGAGAGATGAAATACTCGAGACATATGGTGCAGTGTGCAAAAGCATCGAAGAAAAGTTACCCTTACTGTTTAACTCGTTTCCGAAAGCAAAACTCCAAATAATACCAGTTCCGGAAGAATTGGCGCCCAATTTTCCTGGGGCGTACTACATAGCACCTCCTGGTGATGGGTCAAGACCAGGAACCTTTTATGTAAACACTTACGAGCCAGAAACCCGTAAACGGTACGAAGTTGTATCGTTGGCTCTCCATGAGGCAATCCCAGGACATCATCACCAATCCTCACTTTCGGTAGAGCTAAAAAATGTACCTGATTTTAGACGTTATCTTGAGGACCGAAATTACTACCAAGCCCCAGGAAGATTTGCTATGAACACAGCTTATATTGAAGGTTGGGGCCTTTATTCTGAATATTTAGGAGAAGAAATGAATTTGTACACTGACCCTTACAATTTGTTTGGACGTCTTTCACATGAAATGCTCAGGGCAGTACGATTGGTTGTAGATACTGGTATGCATGCACTTGGATGGTCCCGGGAAGATGCCATTACATATATGACTGACAACACTGCTATGTCAGGCAATGATGTTGTTGCAGAAGTAGAGAGATACATTACCTGGCCTGGACAGGCATGTGCGTATAAGGTTGGAGAGCTGAAGCTTAAAGAATTACGAGAGAAAGCAAAGAAAGCTGTAGGTTCCAAGTTTGATATCAGAAAATTTCATGATATGTTACTGTTATCAGGCTCATTACCTTTGAGTGTTCTGGAACAAAATGTTGAAAATTTTATTTCTGAAAATGTACACTGAAGGAGGAGGTGTTTACGTAAGTCTATAACAAAAACCATTTCATTACTTTAAGAGTCAAATCATACAGAATGGGTGCATGTATGCATTTCAAGTTTTAATTGCTGCACATTAATCATTTCTCAGTTTCTGAGCAAGAGAGTTTGAAGCCTCCTAGCTGCAAGCAAGGGCTTTTCTCACCTAAGGAATGAAATAAAATCAATTTTGTTTTCTTCTGGCAGTCCAGCCACTATTAACTGAATTTATCTTTTGTCTGGTTGTAAGATTAACTTTCTTGTAAGGAATCATGATATCACCCTGAAAGAGCAAGTCAGTGTTGGAGGTGCAATGTTAAATTTGACAGATTCAAGGTTACAAAATTCTTCCCATGATATTACTTAGCATACTGGCTACTTTAAGCTGAAACTCTGTCAAAATGCAATCCATTCCCAAACCTTTGTCTTGACTTTTAGAGGGTATGGGTTTCATTCATGTCAGTTTTCAGAATGCAAGTATTTTGGTAATGTTCTAGTCACAAGCAGTAAAAATATATGTATATAATTTGGTAGTGTTTGCTGTACAGTTAATTTGATATATATGTAGATGGAAAATAATTTCAATATCACTTTGCTCAATTATTGTTGATTCTGTCAAAAGGAAATATTTTGCTTATTTTATCACTGCAAATGAGTTGTTGCAGAGAGTAAAATTTATGAACAATTTAATTTAAAAAGTATTAAAAGGAGAATGTACACAGTTAGATATGTGGATGTGTTGATTAAGAAGTTAGTTGTATTTTGCTTTCTAATTTAATCATTTTACAATGGTGGCAGAAAGATTATTCCAATAACAATTTATGCTTGTCATATTTGTGCTTAATGTGGAGAAGTTTGATTGCTCATCAACTGACCTTGTGTATTTGTGTGACATTTTAAGCATTGATATTCAGGTCTGTAAATGGCGAAAATTTTGGTGTCAGACATATTCGGACCTGGGGGTTGGGGGGGGGGGCATGGACAATACTGGCGTTGGACATTTCTTTAATTTTTGGAGGCTATTCTGTTGGCAATTTGCTGAAATTTATCAGACTTATCCGATGTCCGTGTACAGCCATGATATTATGATAGCTAGATCAAACAGGATTTGTGGATAGGTATGTCAAGTATTCTAGAAAACTGTTGGCATAAAGAAGATGTATGCACCTGCATTCAGCCTTGGTAAGCCCCTGCTTGACCTAGAAGTACTCTTCACGGCATGCCTTAGTAAGATTGTGGGGCATTGTAGAACAGACATGAAATCAAACATCTCTATATCGACCACAACTGTGGCGACAAAAGTAACTGCATATACACCTACCTTGGTGGGTGTCAGAAACATTTAAAGAGCTCCAAAAATGAATGATGATAATATCTCGTGTCTATTCATGGGTCGAAAGTGTAAAGGAAATAATTCTTTAAGTGCCCTGATAATCCATGCTATTCTGGATTACAAAGAACACTTCATTTCACACTTTGCTTTGACATGGAAAGTCATTCATTGTACACCCTGACAATTCATTCCTTGTACAGCCTCTGTAGAACTAATTGTTGCATGGTATATGAATGTTTTTTATGTTGTTTTAAGTGATTTATGCTGAATTGTTGAAGCATGATAAAAACCTACAACTGAAACTAAGAGAAGGTATTTAGGTTAACAGTTACAAAAATGTAACTGTGCTTTGTCAAAGTGAAAATTGTTTAATATTTTGATGTGCTATATCTCTGATAAAGACACTTTACAATCACCTAAAGGCAACTCTTACATTGTGATCTGAGGCTATAATGATTGATATGTTCCCTAGGTATGGTCAAATCTGGTTAATGAAAAGTAATTAGAGCTAGCTAATGGCGATGAGAAAAGTTTACAAAGGGGACTCGATTTGACTAATTTGATTTTGGAGACTTGCAAAGTTATGGACACAAATTGGACTTAGTTATTTTTAAAAATGTTATTGGGCACGTCTTAGACTTTCAAGATTGTCTGGTCTGCAATAAGAAAAGGAGTAAAAGTACTCCATATGACACATTCTGTCCTTTTTATTGCTTAACACTGTCCTACTCACTCTTTATCCTTCAGCTTCATCTGTTGTCAGGGCTGCCATAGCAGATACAATTTTTCACCCTCTGTTTGTCAAGCAAGTCCTATTCCATCACACCCACCGTTTATCTACCTTTACTGCATCCTCAAATTTCTGTGGAAGCCTGCCTGCCTTCCTGGTATCTCATTCTTAACACCCTCTTCCCCACATAGCCTTCTTCTTTCCTTCTCACATGGCCTTACCACCTCAGTCTCCATTCCCTTGCTTTCTCTCTATATCTCAACACTCAATACCTCTGACCTTTTCATTTTTCACGTTGTGCCAAGCAATACCCTCGGCATTTTCATTTCATCCATGTCGTATTTCTTTACATAGCTCTTAGTGCTACAGTTTCTATTCCATGCAGCAAAGCTGGTTGTACACAAGTTTTGTACATCTTGCTATTTACCTTTGCTGACATATTTCTGTTGCAGACTTTTCCTTTGACTTTTCCTTGTCCATTCCATCCTGATTGTATCTTTTTTCTTCACTTGCATCTCACTCCCTCCTTTGCTGTCAATGCTTGCCCTTACGTACTTAAAGTCATTTATTTCTGCTCCTTTCATTGCTACATGTCTTCCATTGTTATCCTTCTCATGTCTAAAAAATATACAGTCTTGCACATACTCGTCTTCAATCTACATCTGTCCATTGCCTACCATCCACCTGGAGAATCGTTCAGATCTTTCTAAAGTGTACTTGCTGTGGTGTTATTCAGTGTATTTTGATTATTTGTTTTCCCATAGTACAACTAACCTATGTACGTTTTGCTCAGCCCCTGTAATTCCTGGTCAAATCCCTGTACCGGTTTTCCGATAATCTGCAATATGCATGGGCTCTGTTTGGTAGCCTCTGATGTGGGATGACTCCCAGATATGCCAAAACACCTTAGTGTGGCTTTATTTAGCATAATGCACTGATTTTAAATGATGACTTAATTGACATTGAAAATTGACAAGGTAATGTGAATGTGGAGATTAAATTATTTAAGAGCAGGGGCAAGGAACATGATCAAGATAGATGGTAAAACAGCTCAACAATATATTTGTTATAAAAAGGGCTAGCACTTCAGTATAAATTTTAAAATGGTGAAATTTTCAATTAGAAAGCTATAGCTGTCGAGTATTGCAATGTAAAAGGGTACAGGAAGACAGATAGAAAAAAGCATGAAAAGTCTGTTCCATAGAGATGATATAGCAGCCAAGTAAGAAAATGCTCGTCAATGTAAAATTGAAGTTAGAGGGACAGTCCAATGGAGTCATTCAGGCACGGATACAGATCTCTAATTTTTTTGATGGAAAAATGATACGTTTTTGTTTTCTAATTCGTCTTTACCAATAAAAAACGTCTTCATTTTTGAGATTTCTCTTTACAGAATCACGAATTTTCCTTGTTTCTTTTGACACAAGCTTAGAAGACGACCAGTGAAATTAACCATCACAACTATTGTACATGAAGCATCACGAGAAGCATAGACATAAAGCAGAAATGACGTGGTCCATGTTTCCCTTTGTTTAATAAATGGCGAGCATCTCGCGATTAACGTCTGTTGAATTCCACTAATCCAGTGTATATAGTATTTCTTAGAAAGAGGCCCCAGTCGAATATGCTCCTCCCCTCCAATGCTGACTTCTACATGAGTGCCCGGGGCTCTTTCGTGGAAATAGGGTAGGCTTACTTATTTACTTATTTATTTATTTATTTATTGTTTGAAAATATTCTTTTGACCTGATGCTGGCCTCCAAACAAAACGTACTTTGTGATGCCGAGCGGTTGAATTTTACGTTTCGTTTAACTCTGGTGGCATTATTCTTTTCAAATTTTAACACTAGAAATTATTTGGTAGCCCAGGCCCCTTATCCCGCAGGTCACACGGCCCTGTAAATTAAACCAACTAGTAACGTCGTCGGAAAGTCACTTCAATTCAGTTTTATTTTTCAAATGCAAGAAAAGTTACAATTCTCAAATTCACTTATAAAATTCGTACAACTATATGTACATACCACAATCAAATTATGAATACGAGACTAACAAAGTAAAAGGAAAGTTGACGAAAACGTAGGGGCCTATGGTTTGTGGAATCCCTTAAGGGAAAACTCTCTTTCAATAGTTATACTTTTAGAGAAGAGAGCTACCCAATGAATGAAATGTCTTAGTTGCTTTGAAATATATACTTTTGTAACTTTGCCGCCATTAGAGAAAGGAACGACCCATCCGCAAATTTCTGACCCAACAAAGCCCTTAGTCTGTTGCAAAACTTTTATAACGATAATTCGCTTGCAGACCATTCCCTTCTTTAAAAGAGCGACAAAGTTACAAATTCTATATTTTGTTAAGATAAAATAACCCACGAAATATGTTTTCGAATCCAAAATTACCTAAGTTGCTAGAGTCTTTTGGTGTTATATACAACGACATTAGCCATATTGCTAAATGGGGTCTTTTTCTGCTAATCGTAGTTTGTATAATTGCTCACTGTTGAAGACAAAAAAGTTAAAATAACAAACGAAACCCTCGCGGATTTCTTTGTCCTGTGCTCGCCAGTTGAGAGCATGTTCTCTCTGTTCTGTGGCTTGTTATGGGATCAGCATGCTGCGTTGCCCTTACTCTGACCTTCTGTCCTACTTTTTTGCACATGTTTACACCAGGCTTTCCAGCATGAGACATGCCCCATCTTGCTTTTTTTGTTTTTGTTTACTGATTTACTGAGAGCGGGAGGTTCGAATTTTGTTGAGTGATCAATTTCTTACTCAACCATAACATTCGGTGATTGCTATCAAATCCAATGCTTCTGTAACATTTTTTGACATGTTGTTCATCGCATCTGCATGTTTATACGTTACAGATGATAATAGACTGTAAAAGAATTTCTCGCAGGATAATTGTACGCCAGTCAACGGACAACGTTATAATTTTGGCCATCTTTTCTCCAGTTAAGTTCTTTCGATTTGAAAGAACTCAAGAAAACGACCAAAAAGCGCGGATAGTTTACAGGTAAGATAGCACGAAAATTCTGTTTGGCTAAGCGAATTTGTATACCTTTGTAGAACAGTATTTGAAACTGTTAATTATGAGTATAGTAAGATGTTGCAATAGTATGCTAAGCTATGCACCTGTCCGGTGCAAGATGCAGGAAGGCCAGGATAATCTGTCAGAAGGAGGCGCTGCACCCAACGCTGCAATCTGTTTAAATTTTGGATTATATTCCAGATCTGCCTTCTCTATCTCCGTATCGAGTATCAGCTTGAGTACACTAGTAAGCTTTTCGTGGACATGTTATGACAGGCACTTGAAAATGTTTTGAAGACAGAAGCTAAGACATAAAAAATGGCCTGCTTGGGCCTCGTTGACGGATATATATATTGATTATCGAGTGAGGTGTATTTGTAATTTCTACGCGTCCAGGTAATGGCTATTAACTTGATTAAAATTTACTAGAACTGCTGCGATTTTTTGATATCATTATTCATAAGGTTAGGACCTATGATAAATTAAAATTTAATTTATTATAGGTCCTTAGTCTAAGGTAAAAGCTTGTACTCTGTATTAACACTGACACTTGAGACATCAATAATAATTACGCTAGGAAACTGGTTGTTGAAAATCCTAGGTTACCCATTATCAGGGGAAAGATAAAGGGAGTGGACAGATTTCCCTTAAGTGCAAGTATATATTACATGTAGTGTACAGCACAAATATTGATAGCAATTAGCTGTTGTTTAGTGTGAGGTTGCAGCAAAATGACCCCTTTGACTATAAGAAGGCAGCTTCTATTAAAATATCGACATTTGCATACTAGAAGGAACCTGTTTTGATTAAGTTCACAAACTTTGGACCTAATCCGTACTGGTTGATTTAACCCATAAACAAGGGCAGTAAAACAGTGCCAACCATTGTACCATGCAGGTCACTATGCTCAGCAGGCTTTTCAATAAGGATTTTCATTTTCAAGGTCATCCTTTGTCAAGGCTGTATCCCTTTTGTATGGGAGTTGAGGCTTAAAACATAGTGAATCCTTCTTGAGTTGCAGGAATGGTAGGATTTTAAAAGCAAGAAATTTTTTAATTTTTACAGGAACAGGTATTGAACAATGAAAAGATAATTAAGAACCATATCTGGAGTACTATTTCATGGCTCAGGTTTTTAAAGGTGAGTGAAATTGTACACTTCATAGTAATTTTTTCCAATGAGGAGTTCAACTTGTACTTAACCTTTTTCACATAGGCACATTGTTTGGTGACCCAGGGAGAGTGGGGAGAGCAATAAAAAGCGGATCTAAAGTGCTTGATTGCATGCTTTAAATGGGGAGGCTTGCAGTCTTGAGGAGTTCATTGAAAAATGCTTTGGTCTATGTGAACATATGCAAAACCTTTGTAGTGGTATTACCCCTACCAACTGATCCTATCGTGTTTATCTTCTGAAAGTTTGTATAAGTTTTTTATTGCAGCATAAAACAACATCATTATTTTTTGCAGCTTTTTTATTGCATCTAAAACATATGTATTAAAATTTCTCATTAACTGTTGAAATAAGTAATTGAAACATGGTTCGTATGAACAATAGTTGAAATCATAAGTTTGATTAAGATAGAACCATAACAAATTTTGGAAGCTGAAGTCTACTGGTATATTTAGGAGGATGTTTAGTATTGTATATGTATATGTATGTGTTATTTGATAGCATTTATCTTTGATCAATGGCAGCAAATCATTGATACAAAGTGGCCTAAATGATCTTTAACTTTAGCTACAACAATTGCTGGCATTATATAGGTATTGTTATACAGGTTCTAAAGTTGCTTAACGGTCTAACAACATATATCCAGAGAAAACACCTAACAGAGATCTTATTAAATGCCCATACTCCATTAAGCACCATTTTTGTCTTGTAGAATATACATTTATTAGAAGCACAGCAGAAATAATCTCTTTTAAGCAAAAAGCTATGAAGATAAAAATGAGACTGCAAATAGATGACTTTTGACTTATTTGTATATGGGAAACATGCAGTAAGTTTTTTGTCTTTGTGAATCAACTGTATCAACCAATAATGGTCTACATTTTGAAAGTTCTGTATCTAAAGCAGGGATGGCAGATACTGCTATGACTGCTATGAGTCTCATAGCAGTTTTTTTAAAACTAAAATATTTTTATTTAACGATGATGGAAAACTTAGTAA
>JANTCA010001400.1:0-12032 GCA_024741275.1 Chironex yamaguchii
GCCTTCTACTTGCTATCGACAGACATAACAGAATTGACTTGACCGAAATTTGCTCTATCTTGGGAGACCAAGTCTGAGCCACTGACACTAGTATCAGAGTTATACTTAGCGTGAGACAACAAAGAAAAATTTGAATGGTTCTCACCCAAGTCGATGGGGCCTTTTGTACCCTGTGCCCCATAATTTGGCAGCTTGCAAGACAATTGATATAATTTTCCTGCTGTCAATGTTCCTCTTGCAATAAGATCACATTTTGCATTAAGAAACTTTACTCCTTTGTCATCAAATACCACCGTGTTGCCACGTTTTGTCATTGCTTTGACTGAGAACAGATTACAATTTAAGTCCGGTACATATAGCAGTCATGCAAAAATACCGAATGTGTACAGCCATTTGACAACTGGAGTTCAATAGGCAGTGAACCCAATCCGACTGCACTAACAGGAAAACCATCTCCATGACGAACTGTAATAGGTTTGTTCAGTACAAAATCTGAACTAAAGTCCTCTTTGTTTGCTGCCATATGCCAAGTTGCCCCAGAATCCACCCAGAAGGCATCTGGATCGCACGTTAATGCAAAGTCTGACTCAATATTGGCAAAAAGGGAATCTTCGAATTTCTCGTCACAATGTTTTGCCTTCGCCACAAAATCTGGACTCCTTCTTACGTTGTGGGCAGTTACTTTTGCGATGTCCCTTTTTATCACACAAAAAGCAACAAATATTGGCATCAGATCACTGAACACCACCCTTACCCCAGCTTGCATTTCCTCCTCCATGTCGGTTGTTTCTTCCATGATCACTATTGGCAGAATATGCTACCTTTTCAGACAATTTTGACTTACCACCAGCTTTCTTGATTTGATGCCAGTCCATAACTTTCTGGGTCAGAACAGTCATCGGCATATCCGTGCCCATTGTAAAGTTCTTTATATTTTTGAACTCCTTACATGATTGCAGCAAACTGTTGAGCATTTCAACACACTGTTCTGTCTCAGGAACACCAGGGCTGCTAAGGGCCCTATGGCTGTGAGTTTGCCCTTTGAAATGTTCCATTAAATCCAACCAGCTGATGAGGGTTATCAGGGAAACCATCCCACAAATAAAAAAGCTCACTGCTGATTGCTGTGACCAAGGTTTTGATCACCTTTTTCTCTTTGTTGTCAAAGGTGTAAATCAGTTCATTTCTAGCTTCAACAGCCGCAGAGTTGTATGCGGCAACAGCTAAAGGGGAAGCATGCATTTCCGTACCTGTGTCCACAATGTCCCACAAATCATCTGCCAAAAGCAAGGCCTGCATGTGCATTTTCCATCCCCGCAAAGACTTATAATTGTCTTGCAACTGGGGGATTTTGTTGCTGTTGAGTCAGCCATAACTGTACAAGTAATAAATATCACCGGTAGCATTGTATAACCCAGTAATATTGCAACTAGCCACAGAACAGAAATAACCAATCAATTTTCCATGAATATCTGGCAACAGTAAAATGCCATTCCAAATTGAAGTCCAGTATATTTCACAACAGTGGGAAACAAATAACGTTGCCTGGGCCCATAACCTGTAGAAATATTAAAGTTATGGCTGTCTTTGTAGCGTACACAGGGTTAAACAACATTAAATTGTTTCTAGCAAAAAACACCGTTATAAGCAGGATGGCGAAGTTACATGTAAGAAAGAATGACCGGGCATTAAACAGCGGAGCAAAAAAAAAACAAAAACGGACTAACTCACTAAGAAAAATTACAGACCTTGATATTAGCACAATAGCACAAAAGTAGCCCAAGCAAGCATGGGTTTTTCACATGATTACCAGCTGGCATTGACTCATAATTAGAACCTAAAATTAATAAATGCAATGCCACATAATTACTAATATGAACAACTATTTCAACACATATAATAATTTAAACAGAAGACATTACCTGCCTTGATTGCTTTCTCTGCCTTTTCTCTCTCTAAAACAGCATAGTCCCATAACGTCTTGTCAGACCTTGATGATTAAAGATGTGTATACATCTGATATCAAAAGATAATATCACACTGATGTGCAAAGTAAAACTCCTTAGCATAATACACTACCATGGATTAATGCCATGGATGAATGAAATTTTATCATGTCTTGAGTCATAAGCTTTTTCTGAGCTATATCCTTCTTTCATTGTCAGACTACTATAAATAAAGTTGTTGAACTATTTATACCTCAGTGTGCAGACTCCAGTGGTGATATGGTTTGAGGCGCTATTAAAGGTGATGCCAAAACCTTGTTGCAACCTCAAGACATCCTCAAGTTATTAGAAGACTTCCTTAGCAACACCTGCTTCTTGTTCAACAATGAGATTTACACTGAAAACAACAGTGTACTGATGGGGTCTCCAACCTCCTCTGTTCTTGCTGAAACATTCATGCACACATTTGAAAACACAGCACTGACAACTGCAGATAAACCACCATTCATCTGAGAAAGATATGTTAATGATGTTTTTGCTATTAATAAAAGAGGAACACTTACACAATTTCAACAATTTGCATCCCAACATCAACTTCACCATGGTAAAGGACAATTACCCTTCCTTGATTCATTATTAAAGAGGCAGTTACATTGCAGCATCTCAGTTTTAGCATACTTGGGAAGTAATCTACACTTATCATCATGCTACATAACTGATGTTCTATCACCTTATACAGAGACCAAAGAACACTATTGTAACAACTCATCAGACCTTACAAGCTTTATCAAGACTCAACACATGTCCCAAGTCATGGTCTCCTTTGATATGACTTCATTATATACCAGCAACCTTATCAATGGCACCCCTTGTATCCTTAAAGACATACTTGTCAAGACCACTTCACTGGAATCAACAACCTTGCGTGACCCCATGACATCCTTAAACCCTTTATTTCAAGCCCTTCTTTGCTTCTTATTGATGATGAGATCTACGGTCAAAGCAATGGTGTACAAATGGGAGCTCCAGCCTCGTCTGTTCTTGCTGAAATATTCATTTAGACCTTCGAAAACACAGCACTGACAACTGCAGATAAACCACCATCCATCTGGGAAAGATATGCTGATGATGTTTTTGCCATAATCAAAGAGGAACACTTACACTATTTCTTCAAACACAGTAACAATTGGCATCCCAGCATCAACTTCACTATGCAAAAGGAAGTAAAAGGACAATTACCCTTCCTTGATGTATTGCTAAAGAGGCAGTTACATTGCCGCATCTCAGTTAATACCTACAGAAAACTAACCCACACAGAGCAGTACCTCAAAAATGTCTCCCATCATGCAGCCACAGCTCACAACAGTGTCATCACTACTACTTTTGGAAAGGCAAGAAACATTCAAGGGCTATGTGATAAACTAAGAGAGATGACAAACATAGATTTTATGTAAAGCAAAGAAGAGAAAAAAGCCCATTGAACTTATTAGATAGACAGTTTTATTGATAATGAAACTAACCTATATTTTAAATGGCATTGAACATTTTGACATTTGTTTAACATTGTTTTCAAGTTCCGATACTGAAAAAAATGATATAGTGTACAAGGAATGATGTAGAAACTGCCCTACGATCATTGAAGAATCCAGAAGATTGTTAGCTCAAAGAGAACAAGAGTGCAGAAGAGCTGTAGAAAGGAGTAACACCAAAAGCCATGAGATAGCTGAGCACTGCTGGAAAAATGATCACACATTCCACTGGCAAAACAAGAAAAACACAGACAAGGAGACCAACACCACAACCAGGAAAATAAAAGAAACCATCCACTTTCTTCAACACAGCAATCATATAAACAACATATCCTACACTCTTCTAGCATTATGGCTGCAAAACACTACAAAATGGAACAAAACAAATAAAATGTTTTGGAGACATGATCCATTTCATCAATGAGCTCCATACATTGAGGCATAAATAGTTTTAAAATTTTTTTTCTAGTAACGATGGGAAAAGTATCTCTCAAAACATGGGTCATAAAAAGCTTATGACTTGACACATGATAAACTTCAAACATCCATGGCTTCCACTGAGTTGACAAATACTAAGATTTTCAAAACACTAATGCATTTACAAAAGCCTGTATCCAATAAAATAAATTTCAAAAAACAAATTAAAAGTATTCAGCTAGTTTAAGCCTGGTGAGGAGTGATGAAATGTGTGAAGAAGATCATGAAGCAACAGAAGAAACAACAGAAAGGGTAATCACATCATTCTACCACCAAGTCAATGTTTGTCTTCATTAAATACTTCCACATACCAGATATCTTGGTTCACGGCCCAGGAAGCAGTGGATCTTTTACTACATGTAAATGTGCCATGCTTCAAGGACATTGCAATCATAGCTTAAACTAATTCTTTATGTTTCGATATGCTCAAGCTGGCAAAAGACATCCCTTTTCTGACTTACCTAGCAATGCATTCCAATCATTTAAATATTGCACTTAAAAAGTTGTTTGGGATGAGTTTGGAAAATGTGGGAAAAGTTGGTTTGTGCCTATCTAGGGAGAGGTAAAGCCAAGACCATTAAAGGCATTTGAAGAAATACAAGTTTAGTCTTTGTGACACTATTGAGCTACAGTATGACCAAGTTAAACTAGCCTGCTACATTTGCATCACTTTATAATAATGACAGCCTTGCCAAGGAAGCTGGTAGAGAGGTAAACATTGCTGTAGAGGTGGCTATGGGCATGCCTCGCAAGCTGTTATTTAGTCATATTACTTAGTTACAAAAAGCCAAGGGATGACAGGAGGTCAATAGAATGACACAGTCAATCAGTTATGAAGAAACCAGCAAGGAAGCAGTCAGGCTCTATATCCCCACACTGCATTCCTGTTTTTCTTGATGAATGTGGATGTACACTTTAACAAAACATTTGAGGCAGTGAGGTGTTTGAAGTTGTCTGTATTGTGTGATAAGGATCAAGGAGGAAAATGGCTGTATGAAGAAGTCACAATGTTTTGTTTCTGAGCTATACCTGTAAATTCTATATTTCCTATTGTTATAGTTGTTTCTCGTAGTTACAAATTATATTCTCTGTTGTTGTGGTTGTCTCTTATAGTAATAAATTATATTTTCTGCTGTTATAGTTGTCTCTTGTAGATATAAATTATATTCTCTGTTGTTACGGTTGCGTCCTAAAGGTAAAAATCATATTTTCTGATGTTTTGAACGCACTTTCAACCTCCACTTGCACAATTTTCAATAGAATATTATTTCGTGCTTGTAGCTGCCATGTTCCTTAGTATGGTACAGAGCTATACCAGTAGGTTCTACCCTTCAACAGTAACAATTCCATGTAGGTGACCAAAACGTAGTTGTAGACCATCGTACGGAACCTTGACGATGTCAATGGTATGTATACTGATAATCATATCACCTGGGCAAGCCTTGGTCATGTCTTTGTAACATACACGGAATTGGGCTTCGACATTCACATAAGCAAACTGATGGATACCGCAGCACTTCGCTTCTCATCTCTTGTATTCAAGTTACTTTTAAAAAGTAGCAAAACTAAATTGCTAGTATTAAAGGGCCTGACAGCTGTAAGATCGCACTGTTCAAAAAAATGTTCTGAAATTAGACAGGAAGGTTTACGAAGAGGAATTTACAGGAGTAAATACTCACATTTTCGATACGGTAACTCAGTCTTGAATATCCACACTATTTTTGTTAATTTCTCGTGAAAAGTCGATATCACTTTGGTATATGGTCCTTGAATGTCTATCTTATTTTAAGACTAAAACTGGCAGTCTTGTTTCCACAGCGAAAACGTAAACAAGTGAATACCGTGTAGACATATCAAAAGTAATATGGTAGACGGTAATTAACATACCATGTGTGTGAGCCTCCTTGGATACTAGCTCATAAAAACACTGCCGACAACATTGCATCCATTAACAATACCTAGGAACAAAAACTTTTAAAAAATCTTTTCTTTATCTGCACGAAATTCGAATTTTCTCACTTTTGTAGAAGTAACGTGAGTGGAACAAGATTCATGATTAAGATGACGGCATTGTCACAGGCCGAAGATATGGCAGAGTATTTGTATATTGTTAAAGATCCTCTAGCCCCTGCTTGCAATGAGCATTATTGGTGCTGAACATAAGCATGGCTGTTGAAAATTTTAAAGCGAAAATCCAGTACATGTCTTGTATCTTAGACAATAGTTGAATAATAACAAACATGGACTTTGTAATTAACTTTTATTTTGAACTAAGTAATACGTATACAACAAGCAAGACAAGAATATGGGGAAACGTCGCTTTATATAGGCTTTGAAGGTCGCCCAGAAAATTCGGGAAATAGGGCCATGGAACCTTGTAGAAAGTTCTTTACATGTACTAAATACACCACACTAAGTGCAGAAGCGCACGTTTACTTATTTAACGACAGGCAATGTCAAAGCATTCCAGAATACACAGAAAGTTGGCAGTTTGCCGTCTACTGAAAGATCTGGAGAAGTTCGGGTTACAAATGGTTCACAAGTGTTCACCACGACACCTCCCCACCTAGCCTGAAGCTCAACGCAAAGGTGAAAACCTCGGAACTGGCTTGCGGGTACGCCTAGATACAATCACACTGTGGGTGGTGAGGGACATACTGGAAGAGCTTTCAAGTAACTGTCTTCTGTGGTGATCTGCATTGAGTCATCTGGGACTGGACGATCCTTGGACGGATGAGGTATTGCAGTCACTACAGCTCGTGCAGTTGAATCCATGCTGGAACCAGCAGTAGAAGACAAAACTGGTGTATCCCCAGGCTTGGCATCATCCTCTGACATGTAGCGGGGCTGCAGTTGTTCCCAATGCCTCCTCCATGTGGAACGGAAACAGCATTTCCCATATAGCATGTACAAGTGCACTGTCATCTTCACTTTCCTCCCCCTCGAAGTGGATATCATCCCCAGACGGAAGGCAGCTGAGGGCATTAGCATTGGCATGATCTTTGGTTTGCCGGTATTCGATGTGGTAATTGAATTGACTCACAAGTAGAGCCCACCGGGCAAGGCAGTTGGTGGCAAGGAGAGGAATGTCTTTGTCAGGACCAAACAGAGCTTTGAGTGGTTGATGATCAGTAACCAGAATGAACTTTCTTCCACAGAGTAAAATTTCTTCAATCCAAAACTGATGGCCAATGCTTCTTTCCGGATCTGACTGTAGTTCTTTTGAGTGTCTGTGAGCGTTTTGGAAACATTGGCAATTGGGCGCTCGCTGTTATCAGGATAGCGGTGGAACAAGACAGCTCCAATCGAAACTTTGGATGCATCACAGGCCAGACCCAGGAGAAGATTGCTGTCGAAGTGGACCAGAACATTCTCGGAAGAAAGCAGGGTCTTTCAGCCTCTGAAAAGCCTGTTGTTGCTTCCTTTGCCAGGCCCATTGGACATTCTTTTTCATGAGAGCATAGAGTGGGACCGCAATTGTGGCCAGATCTGGAGGAAGGAATTTGGCATTAAATTGGACGGATCCCAGAAATGATTTGAAACTGGATATGTCTTTGGGTGCTGGGGTGTTGATAGCGTCAGCGTCAACTTTGGGTCCCTTGGCGATTCCGTCATGGCAAAGCAGGTGCCCAAGATATTCAATATATGGCTGAGCAAATTGGCAGTTTTCAAGCTGGCAACAAAGACCATTAGCCTCCAAGCATCTGAGAAGGTGTCACAAGTTATTATAATGATCGTTTGAATCTTTCCCCCACTGACCAGAAAAATTTCCAGATAAACGGCCACTCCTGGTAAATCCCTAATGAGTTGATCCATTACTTGGAAATACCAGGAATACCCGGGTGCAGATTTGATCCCAAATGGTAGACGTTTCTGGAGTATCACACCCTTGTGCGTACTGAGGGCCAACCGATGGTGGCTGCTTGGAGCCAATTTGATCTGGTTGTAGGCATCCGTGAGGTCAATCTTTGTAAACCTGTAACCACCTCCCAGCTTGCGCATGACGTTTTCAGGGAGAGGTAATGGATGACCATGGTCCTCCATTTGAGGGTTGACTGTAATGGAGTAGTTGCCACAAACACGAAGCTTGGCTTTCTTCTGCCCTGGTAACAGTGCCTTCTTGATGGGTACCATGGGGGTTCCATATTTGGAAAATTGATTAGGCTCCCAGACTCCTTTGGCAATCCCATTTTGGTAGGCTTCCTCCAGGTCAGATTCCAGTGCATATGGGACGGGACGGACCTTCCGGAAAATGGGCTGAGCATTATCTTTGAACTTGATTTCCAGCTCAAAATCTTTGAGGCATCCCAATTCCGGTTCCCAAAGGTCGGAGAATTCCTGACATAAGGAGTGACACTGTTGTTGGAGCTTCAGATCGGCTTTTAGATGGTTGCAAATGGCATGGCATGGCTCTGTGGCTTTGAGGACCTTATCGAGTGAAGTGCCTAAGTCATGGATGGCGTTTCGTCTCAACAGGTTTAGATCAAGAATCTCGGATATAGTGAATTCAATTTCCTGTGGCGCTGTGGCATCCTGGGTCCTGGCTGGGGCTATGAATGATCATTGTACTGGTAAATCATGTTTGCTGGCTGATTGAAATCTCCAGTTGGGTTCATCGAGAGGAAGGCAACCAAGATCCTCCCAATGTTGCTTGGAAATGAAGTTTCTGGCAGTGGACTTATCCAGTTCCATATGGACTATTTCCCCTTGGATCCCGAGGGGGACTTCTATTTTTGGCAAGGATTTCTTGTTGGAGATTGTGTTGACCACTTCAATTCTTTTGAGCAGAGACTTTTTTTTTGAAATTTTCTTCCTGCAGACCTTTTCCAAGTGTCCTGTAATGCCGCAGTAATTACAATCTGAGGTCTTAAATTGGCAATTGTAGGGATGATGTTCTTTATCCCACAGCGAGAGCATGAAAAATGAACCTTCTTGGCACTACTGGCATCTTTGTCGGACGAACCTTTTCCTTTGGGTTCGGGTTTAGGGTGTCAGCTGACCTTTGGGATATGATTAAGATAAAATATTGACACTATGTTCTTAATTTGTGGGCTTCTAACTAGCAGGGTGTTAGAAGTTTGAAGTAGGGGTGATAAAAGTATCTCAGAGTGAAATGTAAAACTTACGAGAAAAAACAATTGTGTGAAATAACCCTTCAATTGAACCTCAGTGTTTTTACGCTTTGAAATAACTTTCAATGGCGTCAACAATATTCTTTGACTTTTTTCAACTGTTCCTCATTGAAGTGTTTGGCAACCTGATCAAATGTTTTATTTCCAGCTTTGATTGCATCACAGTGCCCTTTACAAATCTTTTGTACTTCGACCTTTGATGATTGAGGATAGGCTTTCACACCTTCTGGGAATAGCGTTTGGTACTGCTGGTCTTTTCCGTTCACATACTTTTTAGGTTTCTCGATCTCATTTGAAAAAGACCTAATTGTATTTAAAAACAGTTCAATCAATCAGGTCAAATCTGTGAAAAACATAATGGGACACAAAAGAAGTATTTTTAAAAAGAGAGAAAAGACAGGCTTCCTGTTTATCAAAACATATTGCAATCCTATTGAGTAGACAAAATTATAAAAATGCAATGTTCTCCACTTCAGTCAATATTTGATATTGTTTATGCCAATTCCGCTGCTTTAAACGGAAGTAATTCAAAGCTGGTGCAGCAAGGCCAAGCTAAGCAAACGAGAAAAACGCGAAAAATGAAAATACTTATGACAGTCCCAAACCAAACAGTTGACCATAAGACTGACTCCTATCATCAAGCTGAACAACCCAAGCTCTTATCTTCATACATTTTAATCTTATCTTCGCCATTTGGAGTCTAATGGTTTTGCTACTTTACAAAATTAAACCACAGTTGCCTTCCTTCCACTCACACCATTTATACTCGCCAACTGGAGAAGATATTTCTCTGCTTGAATATTTTTACTCCCTAATCACAAAGAATGTGCTGGAACACATTCAAAATGTGAACAATGGAAAGATTAGGCAGGCTGATAAACAAAACAGTGATACAGCAGGAGCAGGTAATCTTGATGCACTGCTTTACTCACCAATCAGCATGCGCAGGAAAATCTCTTCATATCTGGAGTTGCTTATGGGTTGACAAGGAAGCGGTAATGTTGATTATGGCAACACAACAGTTTGTTTGTGATGTGTTCTCTGAATACATATTTTTAACGTGTACTTCATCCAATTAATAAAATCATGTGCACTGCACTGATCAGTTAATAAGTTTTACCATACAGCAGCTCATTTATGACGGTGAACAATTTGAGGCAAATGGCATTAAGGTGCACGATTTTCAATTTTTCCACAAAATTCCTGGACAGATGAATGGACACAGCAGCCAACAACTGAAAGGATGGTACTGAGATAGCGACAAGGTTGTTTATAAACTCCCGAGTGAGTTAAGAGAAGGTTTAAGTTTTAAGAATCATTGAATTTTTTCATACAATGACGTCAACTTTCACCCATCTCTCACCTCCCTTCCCAAAATATTGTCAACTTCTGTCAACATTTAGGTACCCCCTTCCCCCCTGTAAGTGGTTGACGTCATTTGTGAACGATCCTTATACAATCATGCTTTGTCATATACCCAAAATAACCTAATTTCCTCTTCTTGATTATGTTGAGCAATTTTCTTTTGACCTTTACTATCTCCAGCATCTTCTCGTCAGTGATATTTCTCGTCCATCCAATCCTTAGCATTCTTTTGTAACACCAAAATTCAAAGCTGTTCGGTCTTCTGCACGCCTCTGTGTTTAGTGTGCAGGTTTCTGCTTCATAAAGTAAAGCAGATCAGACATAACATTTGAGCATTTTCTTTCTTGTCCCTAGATTTCTATTTTTATCTGTGGAATGGAATTCTTTTCCTAATCTTCTGAATGTCAATGCAGATATTCCTGGTTACAAGTACTTTGCTGCTCAGTCTCATAGTCAAAATGGTCTTTTAGCACTGTATGTGAACACAGGACGTACACCAACTCTCAGACCTGATTTAAGCAATGATACTACTGATTTTAAATCTGTCTGGGTTGAAGTTGATAATAAAAATGGTAAAAATTATCTTTTCTGTTGTGTTTGTCGCCATCCAAGCTCGCCTACTGATGAAATTAATAAGTCCAACAAATCTCGTCTAATTCAGGTGTAATCAATGAGCGAGTTCTCGTTCTTGGAAATTTTAATATTGGTCTCTTCAAATCTAACACTAATACTACAATTCTTTCTTTTCAAAGTAATTTCTTACCTACATCATTCATCCGTCTTACGTATCTGACAATTCGTCTACGCTGATAGGCAATATGTTTACAGATATTTGTGATCAGGAAACTTTGAATGGAAACATTTTGATGCAAATAACTGATCATTTTCCACACTTTTTAATTCTCAACATGTAGGCATTAAATATAAGGATTTGTCCTACTACCAGCATGATTTTTCAAATCTCAATGAAGAGCAGCTCTGTAACGATTTTGAAAACATTGACTTGACTTAATTCAATGACAGTCATCTACATGTAAATGCCAAGTTTAATCGGCTCCTGTCTAACCTGGATCAATTAATCAACACCCATGCTCCTTTGAAGAAACTGCCCCAAAAAGATGTTAAGTTTAGAAATAAACAGTGGATTAACAGCAAAATACGGAGAATATTGAAGATTTGTGATAGGTTGTTAAGAAAAAGCAAGAAAAGCAATGATAACTTATACAAAGATTTTTTTAGTCAGTTTAGAAGCAGAGTTTCCACTGAATTAAAAGATAGTAAAGAAAGCTATTTTTACAGTTAGTTCTAAAGAAATAGTAATAACATGAAAAAGTTTCAGTCAGGGATGAAGTCAGTCATTAGTTTCATTAGTCATAAGTTTGAAAATGTTTCAGTCAGGGATTGAGTCAGTCATTAGTTTCATTAGTCATAAGTTTGAAAACGTTTCGGTCAGGGATTGAGTCAGTCATTAGTTTCATTAGTCATAAGTTTGAAAAAGTTTCGGTAACGGATGAAGTCATTCATTAGTTTCATTAGTCATAAGTTTGAAAAAGTTTCAGTCAGGGATTGAGTCAGTCATTAGT
>JANTCA010001401.1:0-12031 GCA_024741275.1 Chironex yamaguchii
GTTTCCTAAGATAAACAATAAGCGTGCCTTACGAAATATTGTACTTTGCCTTTTGGCGTTCCATGCCTCGTAACAATTATAATTTATTTCGTTTGTGAAAATTCTTTCCGTTCAATTTTCATAGGGCGAGAAATGTTTTTAAATGGATATTAAACAAAAGATTTGCAGATTTATCAATGAATTACTGCATTCTTTGTCTTATCTTCAACAATTCTGACAATTAATTTCATTTCCTTTTCAGTCTCACAAGAATATTATAAATGTAGTCAGAATGCTCAAAATTTTTGTAAAACGTATACTTCATATGCGGTTGTGAATATAACTGTTTTTAAAAAGCTTCTTGTTAAATTATTTAAAGTCAGGAAGTATGTAAACACAGCCCATTCTGGTATTTGTGAAATTACATATATGTAATTTCAGTGAATTACACCTTCTATCTACTGTCTCTAAAATGTCAAGGTTACAACTAATCTGGTTTGCGTATACTCAAAATGTGTTTACTTTAAAAGGAAGCGAGAACATTTTCAAACACAAACAAATGTGACCGCCATTATGCTCTTGAATGGTGGTACAAACATTGCCTTTAAACTTGATCCAATATCACCATAAAGCCTGACGATGTTTAAATGGTTTATCAGTTGGAAAGGGGTTGATGTAGTATTATGACACAGTTGTCTTAGTTACAAACCTCATTCTGATGTTCTTATCATGCAGTGTATCTATATCGGCCTTAGTGTACTCCCAGAAATGCAACCAGAATCATCCAATCTGCTGCTATTTAAAACCTGATCCAACTGAGATAACATAGGATATATTAAATGTACTTTAAAATCCAAGGTGCTAAAGCATGGGCGCTTGCTTTGATCTTTAATGTCAGTAAATAGTAGTCATTATCCCTGACATGAATATAAAAAGGAAATATCAGTTCCAATTAATTTGATTATAGTGAAGTCATCTGTCAGCAAAATGATATCCTGTGGTATATTCTCCACAGCAGTGATTCAATATGAGCGAAAGCAAACAACACTAATTGAAATGGCCTTCAGAAGTTATCAACATCAACAAAGTTCTCCTCAATTTGAAGTTCAGTTATATACAGTTGAACAGGACATTTGTTGCTTGTCTAAGATGCAAGGCTGTGAATATCCAGAAAACTATTCAAAATGGATTATGTCTGTCCAATAATTTGCTTTTTGGCAGCTAGAAAGTTAGATCCTATCAACACCTTTAGGCGATCTTCCTATAACTCGGTATGCTCGTCATAGAATGAGCAAGATGAAGGTGACATGGCGTTGGAAAGGATTTAAAACTAAACATACCAAGGAAATTTTCAAGCGACAGCTAACAGTAAACAAGACTTCTCTTATCTCCTTTGGGTATGATGAGGATTTGCATGGCCTCCAATTCTACAACAGTACTAATCAAGGTTGTGCCAATTAACGTAAGCCACTCATCCTAATGTGTAAATTTAGGGTTTTTGATAAAATATGATCTAATTTGATGTTCTAACACTTATAGATATTTTATAGAATATAGAGACTGGGTTCAACTTGAACCCCCAAGAGACTTTTGTACGCTTTAAATTGATCAATAATTGACAGTGATGAATGGATGCCTTGCAGATACAAAGCACATATGTTAATCAGTGAGGACAATGTGAATATGCTACGGTCAGAATGTGCAAAACAGCGAATCCTTTGCTGCCGGATAAAGAAGTTATCTTTTCAAAACTGTTGCAAAATCTATAGTCTTTGCCAGACATTTGAGTAAACATTGCGATTTTTCGCTAAATTCAAACGCTAAATCCCCTCAACCTCTCTGAGAGTTGTTTGCCTGTTAGCATGAAGGAAGTAATTATTTCAGATAACATACTTCGACACCATTGCACTTGTTTGGTCAGAAAATGCATAGTAGTTGGTATAGCGGGCTGTGTATAAGGGAGTAAGAATAATTTCAGTTTCTTTTCGCCGTGTAAGTTTTCAGTGTATCAAAGACTTTGGGAGTTCACATTTCTCTGACCTATGGCCCTGACTATATACTAACTGATCACCAGAACTTTTGCATCAAACAGACGTAGACGTCCAATTATTGGTGTTTGTAGTCCATACATTTTGAGGAAACTGTTGGAAACGCAACTATTGACTTATCATGTGGCCAGCTGGTGATTATCATGTGTTGTAGGGTAACAGTAATGACGTCCTGATTCTAACATTTATAGTTCATCGGGTCGAATAAGTCAGGAAGTCACGCTTCTTTGTCTGCTTCCGATAAACCACCCAGGATTTTTAGATGATTAGCAAATTCCAAACGATTCTGGTTGCTCTCGCCAATCATCAACTTTGAAAGTTGTCTTTATCTGGTCTGGTACATTATTGAGTATCATTAAATGGTGTGTTAATGGCACTATACTTATAAGCGACTGTTTTGTGGTTTTATGGTGTACATACATTAGTATATAATAAGAAGATAATCGCCGGCAGCTTGCGCCATATGAGAAAGTCGAAGAAATTATTTTAGAAGTGAATAACAATAAATGTATTCACTTTAAGTTCATTAAGCCTTGCGTAGAATGCCTCTTTATTTTGCTTATTTGAAGCCTGTAACGATTTCGTAAAGTTATCAAGTACATTTTGATGCAGTTAATAACCTTGTTCGCTATTACAGAATTCTTTTCTATTTGTTTATTGTCACATATATAAAAATTACGGCAAAGGTAAAGTTACCTATTTTTAAGCCTCTTATGGAGTTCTATTAACATCTTGATGAATCTCAAGTAATAAGATAACAGTGCTCAATTTTTTTCTCGAAAAGTTCTTGTGACCAAAAATACTTTGCAATTTTTTATTGGCATAACTTTATATCTCCCTTTATACTTCGGTCATTTGATTAGTCTAACAGCTTTAAGATGGAGTATGCAACTGTCCTCTGAAACTCTTTTCATAGAAAACACTTATGGAGTACTGCAATCATGTTAACCTTGTCATCACTAGTCGTCATTTTTATACAAGCAAAACACAGACTCGACACCAAGAAAAAAAAAATTAATGAGATACAAAAGAATGTTTGAAATACTAAACAGCGCAGACATGTAGCCCAAAGTGAGTTCAGTACTAACTAACTAACTAACTAACTAACTAGCTCAGTAACTAACTAGCTAACTAGCTCAGTAACTAACTCAGTAACTAACTAACTAAACTAACTAACTAACTAACTAACTAACTAAGTAACTAACTAACTAACTAACTAACTAACTAACTCAGTAACTAACTCAGTAACTAACTCAGTAACTAACTAAGTAACTAAGTAATTAACTAACTAACTGAAAACTAGCCCCCTGTCTGCCATTTCGTAAGGAGCTGTTATTAAAGTCATTAAGTTCTTTTTTGCAGATACCAATTTGCTGCCAGCTCTTAATAGCGACCTTTATCTACGCAAAAATATGGACTTGTTCCTTAGAAAGTAAAATTAATAAATGGGCATCATAAAAATTTCAATTGAATTTTTTTGACTAGAAAATTTTAAAGGAAAGAAAAGAATTAAGAGAGAACAATTCAAAAAGATTTAATTTATCACTTAAAATTTCAATAACTAGGAAACGCAAAGACTGCTTTTGAGATACCGATTCTAATTCCAATGATAATAACTCATGTGTTTCCACCTGTTTAAACGTCTGAACGTTATAATGCCGACGAAAAGATTTGGGGCATCTGCACGATTTACCGAGAATACTATGGGCGTAATATTCCAGTTTACAGCAAATTCAAGAAGCGTCCAGTTTGACACAAGGAGCAATTTTAGAACTGGATTGATGATCTGCAGAATATAGTTGTTGTAACAAAGTAATCACATTTTTGTGTTGTTTGCATCCCAAAAGCAACGAAATAAGTTATAATTAGTTATATTTAACAAAAACGAATATTGGTTTTGGTACCTCGGATTCAAAATCTAATTATCATTTAGCTTTCATAAGCAAATGATATCGGTGCAGTCCACTAGTAAAAGTATCCATTGAATATTACGGGGCCTGGTTTCCATTAGCCTCTTCTTCATCTGAGTTGGACTACGTCAAAGCAAAGAAATGAAATTCATCGACAGTGTGCGAAGGAGGCCTGCGTCTTTCCTAGTCAACAATCACCATCAATTCAAGACGAATTGTTAAGGCTTGGATGGCGTACTGTCATTTTGCAAAGACAACAATCACGTTATTAATGTTCGGTTCCAATGTGCTTTTCCAGTAGCAATAATAACTGGTTAGCTTGAATGAACTATTGTCATCAACTTGTGTGTCTAAGATTATTGTTACACTGAATAAGAGAATTCTTGGTCGTAGGCTTAGATGAATACTTGTCATTTTGGGCGACAGTAATCAAGTACAATCGTTATCTTATTTGTTAGAAACAATACATGAATGCTCTTTTATGTCAGAAATAGTTGATATGAACGACGTTCGTATGGGTAACGATGAAAAAGTCCCACTCCTTATCTTTTCAACATTGAAATCAGTCAAGCAATAGCATTCATCTACAATATTTAATTAGACGAATTTGGTTTCACTTAAATATAGATACAAGAAAAAGAGACCAAAGTATTACCACACAATTACATTAGGTAATAAAAGTTACTTTTTTAAACAAAACCTCCGGCGTCTTAGACCGATTCGGGTGGTAATAACAAGGTTTTATTTAATGTGAAGAACTCAGTAGACCTGACCTATACTCAACATCAAACGTTTGACCGACACTATGTTTTCTAGTAGCGTTAAGTTTTTTCGCTTCACTTAACACTGCTAGTCTTTTACAAAGAGTTGATCTCAAAGTCATTTTTGGATGTTGATGATAATAATAATAATCTCCATTGGTGTTTTTATTGATGCATCATAGTAAATTGCAAGAATGAAGAAATTGGCAGCAGTAAGTTCCACATCTTTTTTAAACTTTTTAACTTTACCTGTACAGTTATGTTTTGATGTAGCGTTTATTTTATGACGACTACAGGGAGTCATTTCTCGAAACCTATCGTGCTTCTTTGGTCTATAAAGTCAAGATTCCTCTTGTTTTAACCGAATTTCGCCATTGAAGGGAACTGTTAAGAATATTCTTCCCTGAAACAAAGCAAGATTACTTCGCTTTAGGGTTTAAGAGCACCTAACAATATCTTTTAAGACCATTCAAGTCCCCCTTCGACTAATTATACATATTAAAGCTTAAAGTCAGTGTACATTTACAGGGAAAATGCACAAGCAAGGACCTTTCATTGTTTTATTCTCATGTAGCTTCCCTTGAAGACAAAGATGGAATTAATGTCAATTTGCATTGGTATTCATAACTCAAATCATGAGGCTTGTAATTAAAAGTATATGTCTGACACTCACAAGTTTTAAAATGTTATAATACTAGTCTTCGTTTATATGCTTCGTCAGACGTTCTGTCGACGAAACAGAAACAAAACTTCATTAAGTGTAATATTTTGCCCTTAACTAATGTAAATTGGTACTCCAGTAATTCTATAGCGAGTATACCTTTACTAGTATCTTTTGACATGATGATGCTAATAAACTCAAATTCAATCGGAAATCCTTGATAGTCGAGTAATTAACATCCAGTTGATAACAAAATCAAGGATAAAGATTCGTCTTTTTTCGCCGCCTTTGATCCGTAAGCTTGATGGAAAAGGATACGGAAAGAATGACTACACTAAAAATAAACGAAGTTAAAACTGAAGTAGTGATCTCAAACTGTTATGTTAGGTTCATGTAAGTTCAAATAAAGATAAAGTTATCGATTCACTTTGGTAAATGTTACTTAAGCATTATCAAAGATACAGAATGCATCTCACGTTAATAAAAAGATGTGTAAATTTCGGCTCATTGGTACTAAGACCTTAAAAAGTCCTTCACAAAAACATTTGGAATGGGACATCATCGTGTGTGTTGGCTTTAGAGCCTGATGGTTACAAGTTCATTTCCTTTCGGCTCCCTAGAGTTGCAGCTATTGAAATGATCCCGTACTTGACAACTCAAATGACCATCCGTCTGTCTGTCTTTGTTTCTACATCTAGACTGAATTGAATGTCATTTACAACTCAAGTGGCGAACTTGAGACAATAGCTTTTGAGGTTAAATTTTTAAAATTCATTATGGGTGTTAAAGTCTGTAAGAACTAAGAAAATAAGTGACTTATCTCATTTTTTAATTTATCTAAGCATCCAAGTAACAGTTTGCTGGCAGCATGGAAGTACTTCCTTGTAGAGAATCCCAGAAACAAATTGGCCGTGGAATCTCTTAAGAATATTTCGAAGAGATTTGGACCGCATAATAAAAAGTTGCTTGGGTTTTTTGTGTTTTGGACTCAATCTTGTGGGTATATTTGAATATTTAGAGAAATTAAGAACTTTCCTAAATAATGTTTGAAAAATCAGATAAATTTAGGATGCTTTGGCTATAATTACACATTGTGAAGTGTTTGTCATTTGTCCTTATGGAGATCTGGCCCCCAGTGATGACATAAAATGATAGAGGCAAGTATAAAGAGTGCGTCAAAAGGGACACACTTTCTTATAATAAAAATGGCAATAGCAAACAAATTATTGTAGAGGAGAAAATAAGAAATGACCAACGAGTTTTGGGATTGGTTATCACCCCACAATTTATATTCGCAAAAAACTTAAGCAGACTCCTAAGCGAGCAATGTTTGCTTTGTGTAGCATATGTAATGCACTTTAACCCGTGTTCCATCACGTATATCATTTCTTAAAAGCAAATATAGTACCTTGTTTTTATAGCATCTCAAATGTTTAAATAAAACCAGACAAAGATCAGCATATGTTTTACCGCATAGTATTTTACTGTCGCCATTCCGGTGAAAATAACGCATCAAAAGTACAATGATTGTAATCTTTGTTATTAATATTTGATAACTCCAGCTACGATATTGCGCAATTGTAAGTAACAGAGGCGCCTAAATATAACCCATTACGAAAGCATCAGACAATTAACCAATGCATTCAAGTTGAAAGAACATCTCCAGCCCTAGTTTTAAAATGGCCTCTTCAATTTTGTATGGTAGCCTTCTAGAATATCGAGAAATATCTTCAGCCCGAGATTAAAAATGACCTCTTTAATTTTGTGTGGTAGCCTTCTAAAGTATCAAGGAACATCTTCAGCCCTAGATTAAAAATGGCCTCTTTTAACTTTGTGTGGTAGCCTTCTAAAATATCAAGGAACATCTTCAGTCTCTAAAAAAATGATAGTGATTTGTATAGAAGCCTGCTTAAATATTTCTAGATCTTAACCGATTTAAGTTACATATTTTTATTTACAATACAAATAACGTATACTTTGTCGCGAGTTTTTATATTCCTTAACTTTTGTCAATTCTCAGTGTTCTAATAATAAACCCTAAAGTACTGGCTTCCAATATGGTCGTTGTGAATCATATTTCCAAATTTTGTCCAAGATTGTTCTATATACTTTGGAATTGAATTGGAAATGCATGTGGGTAGGGAACTTAAAACGTCTTTGGTTACAAGAAGGGCTAACCAGGGAGCATATATTCTGGTTATATAAGTATAGCCAAAGTCCGGTTGTGAATTAATTTGAATTGCATATTATCAGAAGTAGAGGGAATGGTTATGTACAAAGATGACCCAGTCACAGACAGGCAACCGATTGGCGGCCGAGAAACGGAAGACGAAGAAAAGTCTGATAAAAAAGACGTGAAGGCACGAAGTCGAATATAGATAGCTTTTTATAAACGTGCTGCAGGGATGAAGCTTAATCAGTATGGGGACTTTTATGAGTTGTTGATGCAATTAAATGCTTACGGTGACTGTTGGTGAGTGAGATGAGACTGCCTACTATCATTCTTCTTTTTATGTCGGTAAATGCTGTGACTGGCTCTAGTACTTGGTTGGTGCTCTTTCAATGATTAATTGTAATGTGTCTTTGCTTGCAGTCATTCACTAGCCAAATTATGTTGATAGTCAGTAAAGCAATTTAAGCTTGTTACACGTGCTAAGTATCCTACATTTAAACCGAGGGAAAAAAGGACAAGAGGTATGGCAGCGGTAACAATCAAGGTTCATATATTTGAGATTCGAACCAAGTCTCCCAATTCCTCCTACTGTGCCAAACAACCTGTGTTGAAGCATTTAGCTTTAGCCTGGCAGCGGTAATAAATATGACGTTGAAAAAGAGGTTATGCCTTGACTAAGTAGAAATTTATTGTTTTATATTCCGGAGAGAGGTCGTAATATTGATGACATGTGACATACACGATATGTCTATGATTTTTTTTATTGGATTCAGTTAGTACAAAGCGAAGCCAAGTGTATTTAGTTTGATCGACAGGTCAGGGTTATCAATCACTTACCGTAGTATTTAGCAAGCTGTTCCTTTCAACTATTCTTACAACAATCGTGATTTCCGACTTCGCAGAATACATGCTCAAGTGTGACATCAAAATGTGCTTGTGTTGATTATCTTGAGGGAAATGAGTGTGGAATAATCAAGTTCTCATCCTAATATGCCCCGTTAATACAACTATGACATAGCTCAGAAGTGATTAGCTGGATTTATGTGTACCTACTTCTCGGGTTTCAGTTGTAATGTTGTCTAACTTATGTCTCCTGAAGAGATTAAATTAAGAAATTTGACACGAATCACAAGCCGAGAAATTCATAGTAATAATGGTACAGATAAATAACTGCTTCGAATAGTAAACACATGTCCCTCAAGACCCAAACAATTTTTGAATAATATTATAGAAGCAGCACTATGAAGTTTAAATAACAGATGCAATATTTGCTATTTATAAAGGGCAAATATCTCAGTGAGGTTACCGATCGAGACTTCCCTTATCTTAAATAGAAACAGATTCTTCGCGTTGTGCTTTTCAGGGCCACTGAAAGGGGCAGTGTTGTGTTGAGTGCATGTGAGTTGAAATCAACAAGAAGATTAGTGCTTTTGACACCACATGTTCATATATTGGCTTTAGACTTGTTTTGCTTGTGTGTCTGGACGTCACTTACACCAGTTTAATGATTACACGGTTGGTTGCCAAGACCGTGAATTGACTCGTGAACCAACTCCAGATTTTCTTGCTGACAACAGTGCAAGTTTTGTTTATGCAAAAACACTTGTTCCAGTGACAACGTACTATTTCTCAGTGTACCATCAACCGACGAAAGCACGTCAGTGAATCGTATGAAAGATTGGTGATACTTCTTTGATAAAGGGGATTTATGAAAGAATGTGTTGTCCTCTTGTAGTGGGGAACAGGTACTTTGAAGGATAAAGACAAGAAATTTGAACACAGGAAAACACATTGATGATATCTTTTTCATGATTTTGACCTTGTCCTCCTGCTTTTTATAACCTGCAGTTTCTTTCAAGTTTTGTTTACTATTTGTAACTTTGATGATACGATTTTTACCTCGGTGGATGAAAATGGATTAATTTCGAGATGAAATAACATTGTATCTTACTTACCGGTGTGTGTTGTCGGCAAGCGTTTCGTGACAACCTTGGAGCCATTTGTGTCTGTAGGAGCACTGTTTGAGATGATGAAGACAGAACAAATGATGGTTGTAGAAAATAATTTTTTGATAGTTTGGTGAGATAAGGTTTCGTTGTGAAGTTTCTAACGCACAGCCAAGATTAATATCAACTGTTAATTCTTGCTCAAAAGCTTAACAGTGGATGTACTCCGTGTACTGAAGGACACTGTTTCTGAAACCGGACATGGGATTTTTTACACGTTGTATTTCCCTGCTTAACGGGCTATCGTGCTAACAGTATTAATCGTTCATGAGACCAGAAACAAAACAACGATGGCCATTTTGTTTGGTCAAGTTAACGGTTGCCAAAAACGAAAAGCTAGCTGTTGCTAAGATGCGTTTAGCCTCAAGAAGTTACATCTTCTCATCCGTGATCACGCCGAAAACATGGGATTGGTGCTGGGAATTTCTTGATAGATCATGTAAGCACGACGTAAACTGACGATTTTGCTTGAATTAGTGACAATAATGCAGCGCCATGTTTACACTGGAAAAAGAAAAGCATTTAGCCACGAAGGATATGTTTTTGGAATTAACAGTTCGGTGAGTTACCCTTGACTTTGAATATAAGTTTTGTGTCCACACGTCATTCTCGCGTTGGAGTTTGATCATGATAAACATTCAGATCCTTTTATTTTCCATCGTAATATTTCTGGTCATAAGAGTGTACATGTATTTTACGTTCGGTTTTAGTATAACATACGCCTAAATAAGGCATGGACATAATGGAACATAGAAGCCGTGTCTGATTAGGACCCCATGCTTTCAGGAATGTGAATGTACAATACACACAAAAATAATTAAGAGATGTAAAAGTTTGTGTTCTTTAAGTAAGCAAGGGCTGTGCAGTGTCTTTTTCGTAGCTGCGTAGGGAACATGTTATGTTATGTTTTCTTTTTCATATTTCATTCAAGACAACTTTCATGTACCAAGGGGGTAATTAAAAAAATTTTAAAATCGTATTACATTTATGTTGATTTTTATCACTAACGTATGAAAAAGGCATTATCCTACACAACTGTACAGTCTGTGGGCAGAAATTGGTCGATGAGGATCTTACATAATCAATCGCTCAGTAATTAACACCAAACCTCAAAAGCAAAGAGAGCGTTGTACTCCAACAACCAAAACAAACCTAAGTGGGGATGTGAATGAGCCGAATCCTCTGATCAAAAATTTACACCAGGAAGAGCGGAATGGTTACGTGTGGTCATTGGCTTTTGAAATCCATTTGAGCGGCTGGTGTAAGTAAGCGCGGATCAGGCCACAGTCAGCCCTTAATACCCTCTCACCCTTCTAATCCTGTTATCTCTTTCAGTTTTACCTAAGAAAACTAATACGGTGCAATCCTTGCAATAACATAGATACTCCCTATGACATTACTTTGCGACTAGACGGAAGGTAGCGTGTACCCTAGAAATATACGTAGAAATAATCTCAAATTCTGCAGTGAAGTTATACAAACAGGTGATTTTTGTCCAAGTTACGGACCCTTGCTTTATTTTCAGTTAGAGTTACTGTCGATGGAGGCAATTGTTAGGTAGTTTCGCCCCAATAGTCTTACGCAGTGGCTCTTTAATAATATTGGATCAAAACGTCTTTAACGGTGGTAGGTTTGGTTCACTGTTCCGTCCATTCTAAAGGTGATCCCTATCAACCAGACGTAACAGAAGGTTACTCTGAATATATCTCAGTTTGACTGCAACTGTGTTCCTACCGTCACCCATTTTGAATCCATTGAGATCCAGAATATCCAACAGTATCCAAGTTCACCACTCAACTAGTTCTGAAAAAGATTTACATAGAAAAGTCAATAAATGGTGTATTTTTTATCTATATAAAGTTTTGTACACTTTTTAAGAGTATCTTTTCTACTTTTATATAAACATACATCACCTTGTCTCAGGATGGCACATTGGATTGAGTGTTACCTTTTGAGTCTAGGGGTTGCGAGTTTGATGCTTGTCGGCTCCTACTTAGTGCAACAATTGTAGTAATAATCCACTCCTGACAAATATATCAAAGTACGTGTGTCTGTACGGATGAGGGCTTAATCCGAAACTTAAAAAATTAATTAACTTCCCCTTAACCACCACTGACTTTCGTCCCGTAATACCAAGGGCTTTGAAAGTCCTTCACCAGATCTTTGTGTCGTGATGGTACAGAGGTTTGAGTGTTGGCTTTAGAGTCTGAGGATTGCAAGCTGAAGGTCGGTTTAATGCAGCTGACCTCAGATATACGTATATCTCTGTCAAGAGCTCAATCATCCATGTTTGTGAAAGATATATAAATTTATCGTATTATTACATTGTATGCAAGTTAGTACAGTTTTCTATATATAATAATAAACTAAAAAAGCCTCAATCTCCTATGTTCATTAAAAGATTATATAGAAGTTTATTATTATTATTATTATTATTATATATATATGATTATACATAATTATATAGACATATATATATATATATTTGCATAT
>JANTCA010001402.1:0-12031 GCA_024741275.1 Chironex yamaguchii
TCCCCACGTTTATTTAATCTTTACACAGAAATCATCTTCAGACAAATGAACAACGTGAAAGGAGTAACTATTGGGGGTTGAACATAAACAATCTACACTACTCAGATGACACTGTGATGTTGTCAGATAACCAAGCAGACTTACAGAATATCATAGATGTGATTAATGATGCAGGGAAAGCCTTTAATATGAAAATGAATGCCAAAAAGACTAATACAATGGTCTTTTCTAAACAAACTCCTCCACCACAAGTCAACATTACAGTGGATGTAACGTTAATTGAACAAGTGGCAAAGTTCCAATATTTGGGTCAGTCTGTGATTGAGGATAGCAGAAGAGAAGATGAGCTTTTAAGAAGAATAGGGATTGTCAAATCCACATTCACGAAACTTCATAAAGTGCTAACATGTGCTAAGATTCCACTCTCGAGAAGAGAGAGAATTATGCAATGCTATTTTTGGTCAACCTTGATGTATGGAGCTGAAACATGGACAATATGGACAATATCTAAAGCAATGATGAAGAAACTGCAAGCATTTGAAATGGACGGAACCTAATGATGATTATGATGTCTGAAAACAAAACGACTATTGTATAATCTTCGAATCCTTTATAAGCACATCAAGTGACCAAAGAAAATCCAGATTGAAAATAAGGAGGATGTTGTGACAAGGTTTTTTTGATGTTTCGAGCTGATTACCTGGCTAGAAATGTTTAGGATATTGAAGTAGAGTTTATGAGAGCACCTGATGGTTTAAGTGCTATTTTAAGAACACAATTTACAGAATATCTGGGGTCACATACGCTTAGTGATGGGAGCTGCCTTTTAGTTTCCATTGATAAGCCGACTTTAAAAAGATTTTCTCATGCCAGAACATTAAATTATGAAAGCAACTTATTCAGAACTGACCTTTTTCCTCCTACACTTTGAAAAACAGGTAATTTATTTTGTTACCTTCACATTTCAATTCAAATCCAATATAATCCAAACAATGGCAGTGTAAGGACCCATCTACACGGGAACTCAAAACAGCTGGTTGCATGATTTGATTAACAGCCCTTCTCTTGGAATGTTCTAAATAGCAGCAGTGTCCATCAACTCCTGATCTGCTATCACTGAGTCATTTAAAACAAATACCAGTTGCAGTCACACTACTTTGTCCCATTCAAAAAATGTTACCATCTACACTTTACATTTGTAGGAAAATTACATTAATGATGACAGTAACGATCAGTGGCAGTCTTAACCAATCGGTCCATACCCCAGGGTTCTGCACCTCCAAGGAACCCCGAGCTTCCATGCCAATTTTCTTTATCAATAAATACGAAGTTGAAGTGAAATCTTTTCATTGTGAAATCATTAGATTCTTATGAATGGAACCTATCAAGCAGTTAAATCAACTAAAACTATTTATTTCAAAAGGCCTTAAATCCATAGACCATACAATACCACATAAACTAACGACTAACGTCATGTTTACCCGAATCTCAATCGCACTGGCATCACTGGTTTACACACACATACACATCCAGTAACATGGTTTACACACAAGCCATAAGTTCACACATGACTTGCTATAACTGCTGTAAAACAATTACTCTTTTACACAAAACAACACATTTTTCATACATTTCATTGGCATTACTACAGCCATTTGAAACCATGTATCAAGACCATAAAACAACCATGCATGCTTGATAGATGCTTGCGTTCATGCTTGTAGTTTTTGTTTGCTTATAGCTAGATAAATATATTAAGTTTACTTCTGCATGCTACCATTTAAGAATGAGTCATGGCCTCAAGAAGGATCTGCAAAAAGTTTGCAGCTGTGTTTTGTCATGTTTATGGAGGATTTGCGAATTGATATTGAAAAACATGAAGAACATTACACAGAACACTACAAGAAAAGAACATCACACGGAACATTCCATGGAACATCATAGGAAAAGAAGATATATTGGAATTTGACACGAAAAGAACAACATTGCACGGAACATTACACTAAACTTCAACAGCTTCTGTTAAATAAATATCCGTCTTTCAAAAAAATAGTGACAAAAATAAAGTGATCTCCAGTGGATATACTAAAAAACATCAAAGAAGGGCCATTCAAATACAGAAATGATCACAATTTAAAAATTGCTGACTTGCAAATCACTTGAAAGTTGCCCTCACTCATTTCAGAAAGTCGTGGTAATTACGATATCAACTAGTATGCCTATATCTGTACCTTTGTTCACCAAAGTATGTTTGCAGGTTTCGTTTAAATTTCAAAGATAAACAGACGATGGAGGGCCACACAAAACAATACAAAGTGTGATAACCTCAAGTTATCTTGTCTTTCTACAATTATTGATACAAGACCATTTCCTACAAATTAACCAACTTGTATCTTATTAGCTAAGCAAAAGCAAGTACAATTAATAAAGTCCCATAACACCAAATTCCAAACCAGTTTTAACTCCTAACAAATACTTGTCGTTACAAAGATCCTAAGGACTTAATTAGAATATTTACCAATAATAACTTTCACTGCACCTAAATTAGACTAAAACAAAACAAGTTATAATTTGAATAGCATGCATGCGTAAACAGGGCAATTTCCACAGCTAGTCAAACCACCCACATCATTCCCTTCTTCATAAAGATTGACATTTCTGGCAGCCTTCATCAAATCATATGCATGTATCACAGTATCAATCAACAAGATACCAAATGAATGCTACCTGCTGTAAATCCCTCCTTCCCAACTTTTAGCAGTAAAAATATCACAACTCTTATGGCTGACCAAATACCTACAATAACTTTGCAGCACTTAAAAACACAAGCAAACATTGCTTTCGACAAAATAGCATAGTTTATGTGTACTTCAGTTTGATAAGCAATTCTGTTGTCCCTAGAAAGGTTTGAGCTCATATTTTAAGCACACCTCAGCCTTATAAGTACTTGCCCTGTTGTCAAATAAGAATGAAAAATATCTTCTTAGGCTACCTTGTTTTGAATGAAAAGCTTCTGCTCATTCACTAGCTAACCCTTGAAAAAAGGCCAAACAAACCAGCTCAATATGCATGGGCCACGTAGTGACAAAAACCATATGGCAACAGGATACTTTTAATACAAAATCCACAGGGATCTTTTTGGGGGGTCAGGTGATCCAGCAACTATTAACTCCTCTACAATTGCATTTCAAATGATATATCACTATATGACTAACTCCTGTGGCATTCAACCAAATACATGATCTTCTATACAGTGACAACGTTATTCAAGAACATTCAAGCATGGGAAATAGCCTCAAAACTACACATGTAAATAAACGGGAAAGCTGGTTTGTTTACAAGATATACAGATTTCTCACGTTAAGCTGTCTAAAAATCCTTTTGACATTATATCAAGAAAAACCATATGTGGTAATGGTTCAGCAATGCAGCAGATCTTCCTTACTCTGCAGTATATGGTGGAGGAGATTCTTTTGGTGCACCTCTTGTAGCTTCTTCATAGTCCGGCAAAAGAATCTGCAAAGAAGATACAACATATGCTAAAAGTGATGTTTACTATTCTTTCAGGTGATTTTCAACGGTCCAATTCTATCACATTTTAATACAACAATTAATGGCACAAAAGAGTGTTGACTTACAATGTAACATAATTACTAGCTTAGTAAATGTTTATTGTCAAGGTGCAAAATGCAGATTGGCTTAAGAGATCAATTTCTGTGTCAGCTTAACTTTAAAACAGGTAACAAATTCAGTCCATTTGTTCTTAAATCAACATTCCTGTGTCATAATGCTCATCACAAATTGATTCAAAACAATGCTTTTCAACAACATCAATTAAGTTTTTTCACCACCTAGCAGACACTTGCCACTGTCCTGAATGAAAATGCAGAACAATCTCTGAGAAGCTTCCTTACACAGACATTTCAACAGGATACAAATAAGGCACATTGACTTGGTTAAATACCCAGTTCACATTAAGCTTCCATTACATGTCTTGAAGCTACATACCTGCATGTCCTCAGTCCCTGGGTTGAAGTACACAGTTGTTGAGGAAAGTTCGTTACGATACTTAGCATACTTGTAGCAAGACCAGATACATGATATCATGTAAGCCTAGAATTGGAAAACAAAAAAATTTATGACAAACAGTGTAGTCTTATACATTTTACCGCAGTACAATAACCTTTGTAAAGAAGATGACACGTGACATTAAAGCACATGGAGGCTTCAACAAGATGGGCGAGGTTCAACCATAGTATCTTTCTATTGTGACATGTAAACACAAAAACAAACAAATTATCACACAAACAAACAAACACAAGTATTAATACCAGAAGCAGTAGTATTAGTAGCATTTACCTTCACACAGAGGATGATCATGCACACCATAACCAATGTAAACAGGAAAGATGACATGCTCATTTTTGCAACATCATCTTTGTATGGAAACTGTACCTACACAAAGAAAATGATACATCCAGTTTCAAAAGCAAGATCACAAAAGAAATCAAAAGTCAACAAATAAAACAAAGTGACAACAAAATTGTCTAAGATCGCTTTTTAAAATCACAAAAGTAAATAACTTCCAGCCAACAACCCAAAATTAATTCTTTGGGTATCTACTTTCCTTGTTTAAAATCATCAAAATCAGGATAAGAAGGCATAAACAGCCTCATAACATCTTACAAATATCAAATCACAATATGGATAAAGTAACCTTTTCATGTAGAAGTTGTCACCAGGGTGGAAAATCAACAACATTGATTCAATAAACCTATCTGGTGATCACAAACTGGCAATTGGTGACCCCTACACACCTCATTTATAGACAGTCATTAACCTCTCAAGACTGGTATTGTGATATCAATCTGACCAAAATTTCTTAATCTTTGGCTTTAGCATACCTGTTTCATTACACTTAAATTATAAACTGAATATCCAAGATTAAGATAAATGACATAAAAAGTGTGGTAGCTCATTCTAGTTCTACTACCAACTGACAGCAATACTTATAAACTTTCCAAACAGCAACTAAAAATAAATTCAAGGTAATATCTAGAAATTACCTACAAAGGATTCTATGACATCAGCACCTAATTTGTTCATAAAGAAAACATTATAAACATTATGGTCTCCCAGAAACTATGTTTTGGCTCAACACAAAAAGCTTTAGCAAGTTAAAATTTGACAATTCCTTGTTTAGAAGCAAAGTACATTTTGATAAGGGCAAACAAGGTCAACAGTTAATAAGTCTGCAAACGTACGTTTAACTATAATGCCCTAACACCCAGTGACAACTGAGATCACAATACAACATATGCAGAAATTGTTAACTGCACATTTATAACCAAATAAAGATATATAGCTACAAAAAGAAATTACGTTGTTCTCCAGCACAAACTTTAGTTCCGGGGCATAGCTCACTGCACCAGCAGATCCAAGGACATAGACAGACACATCAAAGATTTGGAGACAAAAGAATGGAAGAATGAGTGTTGGTTTATGCTGGAAAGAGAACAATAGAAAAGAATGTAAAATATCAAACAAGTAAGAAGAAAGACCTAAATATTAGAAATGTTAAATCTGCAATCACTTTCAATGATTATACATCATATCCCTTCTGACTCAAAATCAAATTTCTAAAATATATATGATCAATATTTACATTGTTCATTTGCTGATAACAGTTTACATAAAGAATTCAGGTCAAGCAATTACACTAGAAATACCATTTAATTCACTTACCACCAAATCACTAATATGGACCTACCATATTAAATAAAAAGTCCATATTAGCATTCTGCAAAGTAATGGGACTAACACTAGTAGAAAAGCACCTGGTCAAACCGATTTAAACACACACCTTTATAATAACCATGCCAGAACTTAAAGGTTGATCAGAGAGCATGGAAATGCATTATTTCAGGAGATGCCAGCCAAAACTTTGTCTGCCACATTATTTATCCCTGGCAACTTCAGTGTAAATGGTTAACAAAACGTTGTGGTGTGGGGCTAATATATGATGCAAGAAACATAATATTGGTATCTCTGAAGAACAGAATGATCCATTCAACAATGTTCGACCTACAAGGCCTTTGTCATGTGGCTGAAGAAGAGATAGGCAGTACATAGATTACATAGAGTGTATAGAGTTATGTACACATATATAAACATAGTGTACATAAAGAGGACTGGGACCAAATCAGTATGGAAAGAACCAACAAGAATGCTGACAAAGGTAAGAATAGATCTTTGGAAGACAAAATAAGATGAAAAGTCTTGGGCAAAGGAAATTTTCCTTTATTATATGCACAAGACAAATAACTGAGAAAAATGTAAGCACAGGTATGGATTCAGCTGTCAATGGAAGTCAAAGTCTAAATAAGTATATATGCAAGTGTACCAGGTTATTTCTTGGTTGTGTCAGTTCTATGCACTTGATTATTATTTCACTTTTCTAAACACAGAGTTAAAGACCTAACTAGTAATATGCAATATTGGTCAGTCACATATGATGCAATTTTGCCTCATTTTCCACCATACCTTCTCAACAAATATTTGTTAAAATGTCCTTAACGAGGTATGTTTCACAGCCTGATGTCAAGTCATCTATAACTTGTGTAAGTATGGGCCCATCTACATGAGAGCTCAAAAAATGACCAGACCAGTCTGAATTGTTCTTCTTATTATTCTGGTTGACCAACACATCGGTCGTTGGAGGCAAATGTCACATCATGCACAAATGGGGGGCTCTACACTGTACCAGACATTTGGATAAGAACACCTTTGTGAGTCAGCCATTGTCCCTACGCACCAAATGAGCAAACCACCACAGGCATGCTTTCCATATCATCTCTTCGGTGGTTGGCTGGTTGGACGGGTTGTAAATGTTTGTCAGATGGTCGCATAGACTGACTCCTACTATTTTATGAAGGCATCTATTTTGGAAGACCTCCAGGAAACAGATCACTACCCATACAGATAGAAGTTTCTGAGGCATATAGGAGTACAGGTAGAATGGCTCCACTAAAAATGTTCATTTTAGTCTGCAGTGAGATGTCAGGCCTGCGAAACAGGTGCTCTCTGAGTTTGTCAAAGTATGCACTGGCTTTTTAGATCTGCACAGTGATTTCATCTGAGCAGACTACACTGCCAATGATGAAGGTGGATCTGAGACAGACAAATTCATCAACCTGTTCTAAGCATACACTGTCAAGAGACACATGTCTAAGAGACACATGTCTAAGAGACATGGGACAGTTGGCCAGATTTTGGGTTTTTGCACTGATTTTCAGGTCTAGTTGGTTTAGACTTTCAATGATCATTTGGATGTCACTTTCAGTTTTCCCAAGGTAAGCCAAATCATTGGCATAACCCAGACTTGTAATGCACAAATTGTCAGCCACGACAATGCCATTAGTGCCCCTGACTGCTCTTGCCAAGATCCAGTCAAGAGCAACATTGGCCAAACTGATGCATCCTTGCCTTGCTCCCATCAAGACTGGAACTCTGTGGCTTAACTCTTCGTACACCCGAGCCATTGCCTGACTGCCATGATACAAAGATTTTAAAATTGTCACCAACTTTCTAGAAATGCTTAACGAGGCAGCTAACAGAGATGTGCAATGGACTTTAGTTTCAACAATGCCAGGAGTTCAGTGGTGTTAACTCTTGCCCCCTTCTTAACATCGTACATACATAAAAGCATAGCTCTTTCATTGCGTAGCAGTCGCTTCATCCTGATGCAGCGCCCAACATTCTGATCGATAGATCATTGTGATCCGTACACAGCTGAAAAAAAGCTTACCACGGGTGTATAGAGAAATTGCTTTACAAGTTAACAAAGGCAGAAGTTCTCTAAACTTGCCCCACGCAGAACGGGTTCTAATGAGGGTAGCAAGCTCACATCCACCACCAGGGCAGATGCCATCCCCAAGATAGACAAAACTGTCAACAACCTCAAGTGACACACCATCCACTGTAACCTCTTCCCACTGTCTCACATCAACTGAATGTGCCTGCCCAAGACATCTCATACAGTTGAAGGATGGATTCTCCACTAATCTGCCCTTAATACCTGAGCATTTTTTGTGCTCTGCAAAGGATAGGATTTTGGCATGCACCTTTACGACATACACCACATGGGTTATCTCCCTGAGTCACAGAGGGCGTTCAAATCTTTTCCTGATATCATAATCTTTGTTTTGGTCATGTTGACCTTTCGGCCTTTTTCCTCTAGTCCATTCTTCCAGCTGTTTAACTTCTCAAGTAGTTCTTCAAGAGATTCAGACACAATGACTAGATCATCAGCATATAGCAGCTCCCAAGGGCATCCAACTTGAAACTCTCTAGATAAAGATTCCAAGACAATGATAAAGAGTATGGGACTCAACACTGGACCTTGATGTATGCCCACCTTAACCTCAAACTCTTCACTGAGTGAATTGCCCATGGAGCATAGAACTGAAGCCAGGACCTTACCAGCAATTGGTTCATCGCCAAGGCCCCTCTAATTTCCATACTCGCTTTTGGTGTGCTTTTTGTAAACAGGGATGGAATGGGATCTCTCCAGTCCAGGGGGAACATTATCCAAAGCCCAGATGTCGCTATAAGGATAAGCCAGTCCATGTTAGAACATTACCTCTAGCTTTCGAGCTTCAACTGGGATTTAATCCATCCCCGGCGTCTTGTTTGTCTTCAAGAGAGGGAATGCACACTCAGCCACTCATGGTACCTTGAAGGATATCAACAAAATTTTATTATCCTCACTAGCAGGGTCCAGCAGCTCTGCATCTGTTTCAGTAGGCTCCACCCTTTTTAGAAGCTGCTCAAATTGCTCAGCTCAACGCTCTAGTTTAGCTGCTTAATCCTATATATGAGTAGCATCTGTACCTTTACGTCAGTCGCTAACTCTGTGATGCTGTCCAGACAAGCTACCAAGTGTGCTGTACAATGTTCGACAATCGCCGCCCTCTCCATTACTTCCATTTTCTTGTTATATCATTGCTCCTCATCTGTCTTCAGCTCAAGAGCAATAGATCAGCTCAGGATGTTTCGAGTCTTTTTGTCTCCACAATGAGCCACATTTTGGTGTTCATCTATAAGATGCAACATGTGGTCACTGATCCAGGGTTTGAATCAGCAGGTTGCAAGATTTAATAATAAAACTAACAGGTCTAAAACTTTGAATGCTTTAAATTTATAGCAGCAAGGTACATCAACTACTGTCAGTCCACCAATGCCTTATCTGTCATCACTATGTCAATAAATTACAAGTTGCAGTCACACTATCCAGTTCCATTAAAAAAATCACCCTCAATATCTTACAGGTATATGTAGGAAAATGAAGTTTGTGATGAAAGCAAGGATAAGTAAAACGATATAAGAATGTTGTAGTTATAAGGTGCTCCTTGTAGGTGAAAATTGATTAGTTCCCAGAAGAATTTGAAAAGGTCTGTCTTTGCCCTCGTGTAGATGGGCCTAATGTTTGCTTTAATAACCATATACAGCTAAACATAGTTTGTACATCTGGATTGAACTGTTCACCACTTTATCAAAATTAGTCAAATACATAAGCTTTGGAAATAAAGAATCTTACCCTTACCTATACGTTAGCAAAGTATACAACAAAAGCTGTTACAAATACTTATGTAGATACCAGCAGTAGGTTTTATATACACACCATGACTGCACCATAGATGAGCATAAGAGTAATCATGAATACCAAAGCAGCTACAACGAGTCCAACAAAGTTGTCACCTAAAAATACAAAAAAACAAACACATGGAAGTAACTTTCATTAATCAACTAAGATGTGTTTCTATAATGTTTGGTGTACTTCTGCATACAGTAAGTGATGAATAAGTGAAGGTATATCTGAAACACCTCTTACAAACTTAAAAAATAGTCGTGTTTGTCAAATGACTTATAAATTTTATATTGCTGAGGAATTTTGGTAATATAATTCATAAGCTTTCCAGGAAATATCAAGGAAAGCCATCAAATATGGAGTTTTATAAGTTGGAAAAAGTCAACCTTAAGGTATGAAAAGCACAACCGGATTTGGAGTTTCTGAGGAACTGTCAATAGTTCAATGTTTTTCTAAAGTTCCTATGTTTCCCTCTTCCAAATACAAGCTATCAAGATGTTGCTGCTATTCACTGTCGACTGTTCTGTTACATAGTACCATCCATAAAAGACGTAAAGAGCTTAGAAAACTTGAGTTCGACAAGGAAAAGATGGAGGAAAAAGTTACAAGAAAATTGTCAAGCATTGATCTGTATGTTTTAAAGAAGGCACTGGATCAAAATGTTGGCTGAGATGAGAAGGAAATTGTAAAAAGACAAGTTGAGGAAACTTACTAGAAATATAATCTTGCCTTTTACAGCAAAAGAAATAATCACAAATATCTCGTCCTATAAACTCAAAAAAAACAGAAGCGGAGATTCTAAAATATGGTTTGACACACTCCAAATGAAAATCTGATGTTCACCTCGTTTGAAATGATAAATAGAACTATGCTTAAAAAGCTAAAAGACCTTCTTATGAATCACAAGGATTATGTAAAAGGTATACTCAACATCATTAGTGACCACAGTAAATTTAAGATGATCGAGGATGATGCCACAGTTACTAGAGAACCTAAGTTACAGTTTTAAGACAACTTAAAAGTAATGGCAAACAAAACAAGGAAACGCATGATAAGACTTGTCCTAGTGGTTCCCAACCTGCCAGGATATATGGTCTTCCTAAGATGCATCAAGTCACATACAATTTCCTTCCTCCTCTTAGCCCTATAGTATCTTCCATTGATACTTACAATCATGAGCTAGCAAAGTCTATATGTTAATTGTTGCTTACCTACCCAATACATTCACTGCTTCTGATACTTTCTCTTCTATTAGTGAAACATAGACACATATGGTAAATACATGGTGTCTTATGATGTCAAGAATCTTTCTACCAATGTTCCACTTGCAGAATCTATAGATCTTGCCACTCAATACATTTTAGATGCCTACAAACGTGGTTTATTACTAAAACTTATAGACAGAACATACAAATTAAACAACAGATGGCTTGGATTTGAAATGGACATCAAGAAACTTTCCCTACAAAAGAATCTCTACCCATCTCATGTTACAGACAGAGTTTTAAGCAAATACTTGGACAAAATACAAACTACTGAGGTATACTCAGATATCATAAAAGCTCCTAAAAATAAAGAAACAGTTACCCTTTACTTTAAATTGCCATACATGAAATTGTCATCTTTTACTCGACATAAGATACAAGTCTTTGGTTAAACAGTACTGTAAGAATGTAGATATCAAGATAGCTTTTTCATCCTTTAAGATAAAAAGACTGTTTGTTATTAAGGACCATATCCCCAAATTGCTCTGTACACACATAGTTTATAATTTAAATGTGCGGGATGTAATTCCATCTACATCGGTGAAACGAGCCGACACTACTTTCAAAAAGTCCAGGAACATTTAGGTTAGCGATAGCAATTCACATGTATTTAAACATTTGAGGAGTTCAGAATCTTGTAGGCAGGTTTCTGATCAGAGTTGTCTTAGTACTTTAGACTCTGCTAGTTGTTCTTCTTCTCACCTCAAAATCAAAGAGGTGTTGCAACATCACATGGGCGAAACCCAATCTCAATAAACAGCTCTTCCATATCACTTTCTCTGTGAAAATCAGTTGCTGTTTTTTTCTGTCTTGTTTTGTGTCTTCTTTGTCTTTGTGCATTGTTAATTTACCGCTTATCACTGTTCTGGATTACTGTATTCCCTTTAGGTGTATTGTTTCTTGTCCTATTGTCTAAACACATGTTCTACCTTTGTATTATTGTAATATACCACTTTTATGTGAACTTATAATTGTTATGTTGATTCTAATCTGTAACTGCTGATGGATAAGGTATATCCGAAACAAATCTTAAAAACTTAAAAAAATAGTCGTGTTTATTAAATGTTCTATAATAAGTGCAATTGGACTGGATATTTCTTGCTTATGCAATATATAA